>CM034356.1:15857581-16132581 GCA_019925275.1 Mytilus edulis | reverse complement strand
TGTAGTAATTAATCCACCTATGTATGTTTCAACTACACCTGCAAAACCAAGTGTAAGCACTCCTATATTGTCTAAAAATGAGCCAACTATACTATCCCCAGGGGGAAATACTATTAAGACAACTCCTTTGTATAATTTTGGTTCATCGCCTGATGATGACGGAATTCCAAATACCACCCTCTCCTATAACAAAACTGTTCAGAAAGCGAAGAAAGAGAAGAGTATAATAGAAGACGACAACATTACGTTTAAATGTTCTGGAAATGTTGGTAAGCCTGCAGCTATTTTCATCTTTCAAAAGTTTTTGGAGGGCCACATTCAATCAACCACCTATGATGTAACGACTACCACAATAGAGGAGATTCCAGGAAACTGTTCCTACTATCGTACAAGCTACCTGACATTTCAGGTAACTGCTGAAGATAACAATGCAGTGATACGATGTGTTATTGTATCATCTTTAGCAGAAGAGAACATGTTTGTAGATTCGGAACAAATAGAAGTTAAATGTAAGTATATAGAACAAAAGTATTTGAGAGAAGGGGTCAAATATGAAATTCAATTTTAACATGTCGCCTTGGAAGCATTTTCAAATTTAGGGGGAAATGCTCGCTGAAATAAGGAACACTGTTTGTCTTTGAAAATTTTTTGAATGCATTTGGCTTCAGACATTTCAAATGAAATAATCAACGAATTGGATAAGTATAAGTACACAAGTATTAACCGTCAGAGTTCTGGCTGTTCATTGAAAGTTCATTAAATCAAACTGGCAAAATTTGGTGTTTTTGACGGATTATCGTTACCAATTCATAACCTTTTGTATTGGCAAAATGCGATTTAGAGTGGGTGATTCCTTTTGGATATCTATGTTGTGTTTTTTGATAGATTTTTCTATGATTTATGCACGATGCTTTTCGAAGGAACCTCATTTAAACGTCGAATCTGCTTATTTCTCATATCATGAAGATTTCCATCTGCAGATCACGTACGAATACCAACTGTTACAAAGTATCCTGATAAACACAAATATATAGCAGGTGTAGATTCTTCTATAACATTAACGTGCACAAGTGACGGAAATCCCAAACCTATCTATCACTGGTATAAAGATAACCATGGTGATAGTATTAGCATTGCTGAAAAATTTACTCTTATGAACATCAATACAACAGACAGAGGGCTATATACTTGTTACGTCAGCAATACCATCAATGGCCTTACCTTCACAGAAGTTGCGTCAATAGAGGTCAATATTACGAACGAAGGTAACATTAATTCATAAAGTAATTGCAAAGATTAAGTGTGTGCACCCTTAAAAAGCTACATACAAATATTCTTATATAAGCAGTGGTGAATACTTTACTATCAGCGATTCAAATACAACAAATAGAGGAATATATATTTGTAATGCCAGCAATACCATCAATGAAATAAAGTACTCTAAAGCTGGTAAAATGGAAGTAAATATTATAAATGAAGGTAACATTAATCAATGAAATATAACTTTGTCATTGAATACTTTCTTAAACTTCATTTTACACTTGTATATAACTTGCTGAAATTGTCTGAATTTAAAAAAAAATACGGTACTGTATTGACCTTCTTGAAACGTTTGTCTATAGTTAATAATGGAAGAATTCATGTTCATCAGACTCTTTTTTTTTATCAAGTTGAAAAAATAATTATGTATACATATATACCATGTATTCATGAGCAAAATAAACATTTACTTAGACAATGTTGGCATATATATAATAGTCTGTACGAAATTTTGAACTAACAAAAACAGCTTTATGATATATGTCAATGATAGAGTTACTCAAAAGACAATAATTGTTATTTTGATAGATCGTTTCGTTCGTTTTTTTATTCTTTTTAATTTGTTTTCGTTTTGATCAGAATATGGCTCTGCTTTCTTACGTATCTTGGTAATTGTCTGTTGAAAAATCGCGAGCTATTAATGGTCAGTATAATATATTCAATTTAAGCAGACTCAGTCAAACAACATATATTTTTCAATAATTTGCCTTTTAAATGATTAGTGGAATAAAGCAAATTGTTTATTGGTTAACTTATAAATTGTTATTCAAGAAATAATAATTTGAAATAGAAACAAGCACACAGTAGATTTTTTATTCCAGAAAATGAAGTTAAATCTACTACCTCCAAAAACAACTGTTTAGTTCAAACTTCAGAAATAAAGAAAGACAACACCTGTAAGTTTTTGTAATCACAAGTTCACAAATAAAGGTGGCAACAAAATGGGTTTGAATTGAATTTACACTGCAGATTTAAAACAGCACTCATCCTGATCATGTGATGCACAATCTTGTAATTTCTAGTTTACGCCATTCAGAACGATTTCTACCGTTGAGAAAGTAACTAGTCTCTTACGTTTCTTGAAAATCAAAATCAAAAAGTAAGCAATCACTATTATCTGTGTTAACCTTATTTACATAAATGATAATATTATAACAGATACGGCACGTACTAACATATGGATCTTAATGGGATTGAAAGATTGTCCACGTGTGGAAGAGATAATTGTTGTCCATTATAACATGTATAAGCAGCTGATTTTCATCTCGGTTTCAATATGAGGTTCGGCTTGCTATATCTATTATTTTCTATACAAAGATGTTATATATGGTTGCCAATAATTTAAACAGGTATTGTAAGTTGTATTTCCTTTTGCTGTGGTGTCGCTTGATGTTTTATTTTTTATTTCTTATTTTTTCACTTTTTGTGTTAATTGCCTTAGGATTCTTCTTTTGAAAAGATGTCAAAAGTTAAAACCCCATATTGGGTCTGTACAAAAATAGGTCTATTATGTTTATTTGCTGTCATTTAAGTAAATCAAGATATTTGGGACATACACAAATGATTAAAAAAATCAATATTTATAAAGTTTAAATGTTTGCTTTGTCTGTGTTCTGTGTATGATATTTAATTGAGAAGGTGTGTGGAGAACCGACCAAAGTGCAGAAAACATCACAAGGCCAACAATGGTTCTTCAACACAGCGAGAAAATACAGCATCCGTGGGCGGTTTTCAGCTGGCTTCTATTCAGAAATATGTACTGGTTCAAGATAATTGGACGTCAAACTCAAAAGCATATAAATGAACCAAATTTTGAAAAAATACAAGACTAACAAAGCTCCGGAGCTCGGAGTAAAACATGTTTTGCGAGATTGAAACCCTTATTACTCTAGCCAACGTAGAGTAAACAAACAGCAGTACGCTCAGTAAAACGCAGATGAAAAGTAGTTCGATTCCAATGTCAGAATAAATAACAATAATACAAAGTCTTGGTCGTTGCCAGTTAAATCTGATGTTTAACAGTATTGCTCATTTTGAACTTCCTGTTACCGTATACATATGCTTGTAAGATTCGCATAAAACATATTACAAGTCACGGGTATTTAAAATTTCCAGCATATAAAAAATATGATAGAATATTTTATCAAAACTTTGAACTGCTTATATTTAATTAGCTGTCATTGTGGTTGGCGCAGTATCTGGAACAATAATATTGGTTCTTTGTATGATATTATTTGGAGTTATACAGAACAAGAACAAGTAAGTATTGACTAAGATTGTGCATGGATTTAAATGAAAAGCTACTTCTACTGGAATTATTTATCTATTGAACATCAATCGTGTTTGCACAGCTGATCGATGACTATATCATCTGTATTGTAATATGACGTCATGGCTGTAAACGTTTACCGTTTTAAAAGTCATAAAAATCACCAGTGTTGGCATGTACAGTAAATTTGTACCGTTATTGCCATTTGTCTTTAGTGACCTTTGGTTCGATACGTCGGGTTGAAGGACTCAGTGTAACAGTGCTTGAACGTCGCACGTATTTCCGTTATGTCATGACACCCCCTTTTAAAATTTGGTCATCATCGCTATCGCTTTGTCCTTTGACCATTCGTTTGTTCATTCATCAAATAATTTCGTCATAGCTGGTAAATACGTCAAATATTTGAGTACAGCATCAACATAATAATTGTATTATTAAATACATTTGTAACTACTATAAAAACCACCCAAAAAAAACTATTCCAACAAAGAAAATCAAAATTGCATATTAGACACTCTATACATATAATTATAAATGTATCGGCAAAAATTAAAAAAAATAATGACAAGATGAACAAATACCGCGTCACGCAAAATTTATATTACACAAAAATCTACTAAATAATAATCAAAAACATGCAAGGACATAAAAAAAAAGAACACTATGACACGTAATTAAGATGCTTAACACCGTCGAGACAGTCATGTATTATTTGTGAAGTTGATACGGAATATTTACCAATCTTGGTATATTCAACGGGCTTTAAAAAAAAAAAGCCGGACATAACCATGGTTCGTCAACTTTCTGCTCAGACACTGATGATGTTTTATGCAGAATAAGAAGCAATTGCATACCAAATAAATTGGAAAATCCCATGTGAAGTTTGTATTTTGCTGCTAAAGTTATACTAAATATACTAAAGTCGTCTCGTTCGTCATAGATTATGGTACTGAGATGGCCGCTCATATTCGAGGAATAAGTATTAAAAAAAAGTGGAGGAAGGCGTGTCTCTGGTTTCTTTAATTTCTAGTCTTGGATGATATATAAATGAAATCCAAAGAGAGTGTTCATAGAAAGAACATCACCAATTTATATAAATGTTGAATTAAATGGTACGGCTTGTTTGATCTTGTTCTTGTTTTTGACAAGCATCTGAAGGAATTCTTGTCCCTTGGAAAGGCGGCAATTTTTGGAAAAAATCTACCTCCAAATTCATCAAATATTGAAACTTGTTAGTACTTTTCGGATCCGTCCTTGAACTTTCCATCACACGTATCAACAAAATTATTTCACATTAGCCTAGGTACGATGGTTATTTAGTGTGCACCACATTTTGTTTAAAGTTATTTCATCCAAGACAGTAAAAACAAATTACAGTAATTCCTCAATTACTTTAACCATCTGCTTTGTTTGAAATACTACATGTAGTTACTTCCGGAATTCTAATGCATATCATTGACCAATCATTGCACATATATATATGTACAATCATAACGTGTGCCATGTCAAAAAATAAAGGTGATTAGACCATTTAATGTTTGTCATTATTAGAAAATTATATCAAAGTTGTGTTAGAAGAAAAACTATTTATGGTACTGTATTGTTTATTCATTTTTTTATAAAACTCTAAGGTGTCCTCTAAAAGTAAATTGCCGAAACATAACAGAAGTCAATGAAAACACAACACAGCAACAAAAATCACTTTATGAAGGAGTGGGGTATGTTTTGGATGTACATAACTATGATGAACTTTCAACCTGGGAACAACAGTATACAAACACCAACTTAAGTAGTAGTTGATTAAATGAAAGAGCTACACTTTTATAGAAAATATTTGAGTTATCAAAAATTTATTAACATGTTATTGTATTTAGGAGATAGCTGTGTGTTTGTAATACACTAATAAACAAAATTGTACTGTTATGGGTTTAGTCATTATCAGAAAATATGTATGTGTATAAAACATTATTTAATTTAACAATAAAAAATCTTATCATAACAATTCCAACCACATTCTTATCTAATAAAGTTTCATAAAACTGATTTTCAATTATCATGGTATGTATAAGTGCTTGGTTGAACAATACGTGCGTAAATGTGTCCTTGTTCGAACATGCAATAAACCCATCCTTGTTACATCTAGAAGACAGGTAAAAAACACGATATTCAACATATGTATTAATAAAAAAAGACATCCGTCTAGAGAATTTAATATCAAGGTCATTTATTGTCTTCTTGTTTGTCAGTTGTTTTTCACAAAATATTACATCATATAGAAATTAAGAGCACAAAACATACAGCAATTAAATTTTGTTTAGATACAATATATAATTTGAATTTGCTTCATTCATTGACCCTATTATACGCTAAAAAAAAATAGGCTATGTTTGCTTGGATATTTTCAAACAATAGGTAGGCGGAGTTTCAATACATACTGGGATTTGATTGGACAAATACAAACTGACAGGAAAGGAAGTTAATGTTTATTGTCTAAACATGCTAAACAAATTCTAGTATACTAGTCAACAAAAGAAACGATACAAGACTTTTTTTCATATTAAAGAAAAAGTTTTCCGTTCATTGGACCAATATTGAAGGAAGTAATACTTAATCATTATGGAAATATAAATCCGTTTAAATGATTCGTTGAAACGAGAATATTTGTGGTGAATGGACACTGTGAGGGTCACAATCTTAAATTGCTTATAAATGTTGCTGGACGCAGTTTCGTTATCTGATCTGAATTTTCTGAAATGTGCAAGGTAGATAGACATTGGCCTTTTGATTTTTTTTACTCGGTAAGTTTTGCCCTAATTGCTTGAACTTTTGCAATATTAAAGCCGATTTCAATGAAGGTGTAGACAAAGGGAATATTTTGCTTGCTGAACAGAAAAGTCATTGTTAGGTTTAGTAAACTACCCTACTTTAAGAGTAGACTAGTCCGACAAATGACACATCTTTCTGTCTGTTGGACCAGGCTACTTCGAAAGGAGGGTAGTATACCTTACCTAACAATGACTTCACGGTTTAGCTAACAAGCAAGCTAACAAAAGATATTACCTTTGCCTATATACTCAATGGAATCGGCTGTAACTAAAAACTCAAATACATTTTAACAGACAGTGGTCATGTTTGTTGATGAATATTGTTTTTCCTAGATTCACTATTGAAAAGTCATTTGGTAACATTTGGTCAAGTAATTTCAGAAAAGATCTTTTTGTAATTGCGAACGCCAAGACAATACATGAACCTCACACGACCCCTCGACACAGGTGAGCTTATATATGATCTTATAGCGATTTGGGTTGATAAGCCAGTTTTTTGTATGTGTAGATTTGTATTGTTTTAAACTGTTATGACCTTTTAAAGTTAAATAAATTTACAAAAAGAAGCATTCAATTCTTAAATGTAGGTGTTTAATCTAAGAATTTCTTTTTTAAACTTATATACTTGTTTTATACTCAATTGGTAGTATGAAGCTACGAGATATTCAAATATTTGAAATTGACATATTCTAGTCTGCCCTTTCATAAAATAGTGAATTTTTTTAGTGTTCTATCGAACTTTCGAAAAAAAATAACTGATAACCGTTCAGACAAAAAAATGATGTTGAAAAAATCTTACAGATATAGCAAGTGATTCTTAATAGCTATAAGATACATTTTTCTTTTAAAATACAACTTTTAAATCTTACGGGAAACTATTCCAAGCTTAAAACTTTCACTGTAACCTCGCTCTAACTTATCCCCCATCCCCCCCAAAAAAAACCAAACAAACAAACCCGCAATACTATTGTCATTTTTATAGTCAACACTAAATTGTTCACAAACAAATGTGTGTTTAAGCTGCTAAAGACATATGATTCAAACGCTCAGAAAGTCCTTTGTTCTATATTTTTGCTCTCCATTTTTATGCAAAACCTTTGACATTTTTATGGGTTATTGTTTTATGGGTTATTGCTGAAGGTCGTACGATGACGTATGGTTGTTAACACATACTTCCTTTGGTTTCTTATGGAAATTTGTCCATTGACATTAAACCTACCACATCATGTACTTTATATAAGTATTGTATACATTACAACGTATTTTGGTGATCTTGCAAAATGATCGTAATTCCGAAAATCGTAAACATATTTTCTTATCTTAAAAGGGGGCAAGAAGGGTTCCATTAACAGGCCAATAAATATGATTACAGTTAATTTAAAAAAAAAAATAGGGGTATTTTTTCTCTCATTATAACAGTAAACAGATTCACAACAATGTCAATTTCAAGAAAGCAGACAACAGTTAATTATTCAATAACAGTACAGCATCAATAATCTTGAATATATGCCACTTTTAACTAAAATATAAAGACACAGAGCCAGGACATAGGAGCACAGAACCAGGATCGTTTTTCTCATCACCAGCACAGCGTCAGGACAATTCAGTTTAACGAACTTGCACGACTTTTGCAATATAATATTGTTGTAATATACTTTGCATGGTACTTATGACGCATCAGAAAAATTTTAAGCAACACAACAGTCGTTTTATTGCCGTTCTGATACAATGTAAACAAACCCACCAGCACAGAATCAGGACCCACCAGTACAGAATCAGGACCCACCAACACAGAATCAGGACCCACCAGCACCTGACAGGACCAAATCACCAGCACAGAACGTTCTCTCGCAGGACAACCATACCCACCGTGATCATTCTATATATTTATATGTGCAATGTACATTTATAATGGTTGTCAGTTTTCCCTTGAGCTATGACGTCATCTGTCTTTTAGTTTCAATTTTTTATAGACTTTTTTAAAATAAGATGACATTTAGTATAACGCCTACGTTTGTCTCATTTTAAAGTTATCATTATAGCATTCAGTTATACGCAAAGGTCTTATAATAATAACTTTTGTTTAATAATCAAAATAATAATTTTCGGTTATTGCCTTTGTAAACACGACATACAAAATATTGTCAATAAAATTCACTTTTTTTAAGATTGTACACATTAAGATTTCTCCAGATTGTCATTACCGCAATGAACTTGGTATTTGACAAATTTTGAAATTCTGATGTGCCAGCTGCTCATTAACTTTATTCATTATTAGTCTTCTCAACTGTTTTAAAAGAGGGACGAAAGATACCAAAGGGACAGTCAAACTCATAAATCTAAAACAAACTGACAACGCCATGGCTAAAAATGAAAAAGGCAAACAAACAACAGCACACACGACACAACATAGAAAACTAAAAAATAAGCAACACGAACCCCACCAAAAACTAGGGATGATCTCAGGTGCTCCGGAAGGGTAAGCAGATCCTGCTCCACATTTTAACTTAAGAAACACATATTACATAGAGCATCCATCGACAACTACTTGAATTCGTCTCATACAAAACTGAGATTTTCATATCGTTTTTTTAGGAGTGGTGGTTGAAAAAAAAATCTCATTTTTAAGTAAGAAATATGACAGTTGTATTTCATTCGTTGGATGTGTTTGAGTTTTTAACTTTGCCATTTGGGAAGAAACTTCCCGTTTAGAAATTTTCTTGGGGTTTAGTATATTTGAGATTCTACTTTTTACAGGCAAAGTACAATTATAACGTAAAATCACAAACTACTGAACTACGAGAAAAATCCAATCGGAAAGTCCATAATCACATGGCAAAATCAAATAACAAAACACATAAAAAACGAATGGACAAGAACTGTCATATTCCTGACTTGGTACAGGCGTTTTCAAATGTAGAAATGGTGGATTAAACCTGTTTGTATAGCACTAAACTTCTCACTTTGATGATAATAGTATTTAAATACCATAAAACAAAATCAAACACTTCTATTATGTTTTGTGTCGAGAACTAACAATCACTTTAGATATTTATATGTGCAATGTACATTTATAATGGTTGTCAGTTTTCCCTTGAGTTATGACGTCATCTGTCTTTTAGCTCCAATTTTTAATAGACTTTTTTTTTAAATAAGATGACATTTAGCATAAGGCCTACGTTTGTCTCATTTTAAAGTTATCATTATAGCATTCAGTTATATGCAAAGGTCTTATAATAATAACTTTTGTTTAATAATCGAAATAATAATTTCCGGTTATTGCCTTTGTTAACACGACATACAAGCGTTGTCAATAAAATTCACTTTTTTTTCGAATAATATAGTGTCATTACATCTATAAATAAAATATTAATTTTGCCATAGATACATTTTCTAAATATTTTTGTAATATTTCCTCTAGATCGTGTGACGATTAATATTTGGAATTTTACTTAATCCACACATTCTTCCTGTTTTTCACTATGACGGATTTTTTTTTTTATGTTAGAAATATTATAATTAAACATGTTAAAAGGCTGCAAAAACACGTACAAGGAAGTACTTAAATAGTTGTGATGAATAAGTGAGAACGCTATTTGGTTTTTTTTTTCTTTTTCTATTTCGTTTTAATGCAACAAACGATGTAGTGTTTTAGCTGTTTTAAATGTTGAGCCGCCTACAAATATAACTTGAATAATATTACAATTTACTTGCAAATTTAAAATTTAAAAAACAATGCCAATTGCTCTTTCTTAAAGATGTATTGTCTTCTGTTTCATTGACCAGTAACCTATGAAAATGATTTCTAGGTCAGACAACTGTATGAAAAAAAAGAGTCATGTACACCTGACAATAATTCCCTAAACCACATATCAATGATAAGATGCTTATCGGATTTAATACATTAACCTCACTAACCTCTAGTGTATTATAGTAGTTATATAAAGACTCCGTTTTGACAAAATGAGAAATGAAAAACCAACTATAGAACAAAACAATATTAGCTTTCCGATTTATTTCTTAAATATGTTCAAGTCGTCTAATTATTGGTCAAAAATTGTATATGTATATGCAGATCATCATTTAAGATACATATATACATGAAGCAATTCGAATTCTTTCACAATTAACACCAGCCATATGTTATTATCAATGAGAATTGAATTTATAAAAATTATAAAAAACATCCACATTTCTTAATATTAAATTATTCGTGAACTAGCGCAATTCTAACATTTTAAACGGTGACGATAGTTACGATGTTACAAGAACGATTGCGTCATAAAAAACTCCAGATAAACAGCACTGAACGATCTAAGTGTGTAAACATTTTAAATTTGACAACGACAGAGTAGTTACAACAGAGGCTCGGTATTTAAACATCCAAAACAAAAGGCCGTTAAAATATAAAAAAAAAGTTTGAATAAGGTTAACTAGTTGAACGTGGCTAAGTAGTTGTACATCCCTCAAAAAATTAATAAAACCAAGCAATTTTAATTGGTATATTTAACAAATTTATTTTAGAGATGAGTGAGGTGAAGAAAAAGAAACAGAGACTGTAGTAATAAGATACATAATCCAAATGTAAAGCACTACGCGAAATCGAACTTCATCTTTCATTTATCCCATTAGGTACCAAAAATGGTTTTTTTTTTATCCAAAATCTTTCCCCAGTAAGTCTATCCTCCCTAGACCAAGCAAAGTGGTGGTAAATGATTGTAATGGTCAGTCGATTAGAATCTGCCTTAGTGTGTCCAGGGGTCCTCAAATTTCGACTGAGAAGGAGGCCTGGCTTGCAATGATAGTCGCTATGATGAATATTTATCCGTTTTTGAAACGGCTGTTCTAACTCGCCAGCATATTGTTTACCACATATACACTTTAGGAGATACACTACATTTGTATTCTTGCATAATGAACATTGCAAAATATGGTGTATTCTGTACCAGTGGAGTGACTGTTAAAAGTCTGTGTATCCAGTATTTGTTTGCAAGTCAGACATCGTTGGTCTCCACAACCCTTGCAAGAGCCCACAGACGAAGAGCCTGCTGTAGAAGATTAATCAGCTCTCACCAACAAGTCTTTAAAAAGGTGCTTTTTTTGTTGACTTATCATCCAAAATTTGACCACTTATCACACTTTATCCGCGAAAATTGGAAAGAGGTCGAAAAACATCCTTAACTATCCAAGATCTTTAACAAGCCACCTGTACTGGCTTTCCGTAGGCCCAAAAGCCTTAAAGACGTGCTTGTGAGAGCTGATTTATCTTCCAAAGTAGGTTCTTCTTCTGTTGGCTCTTTTTGTTTAGTCATACGTTGATATTTTTTTCTCTAAATATTATTTTATAAATAATTCATTCTTTGCATTATATATCAACATAAATATGATTTTCAGAACATTTATATGTCTTCTTATCAGAAATCGCGATTATAGATCAGCAGAATATGTTAACACGACACAGCAACACTATATGTCGTTGAATGAAGTTATCGGCCATACTTTGGATGCACATAATTATGAATAAAAATCGCTATGACGGATTATTTGTACATTAATACTAACTTAAGAAATAATTAAACTAGAGCATTTTGATTGTCGTTTGGTACATTTTTTTTAATAAGTAATAATGAATGTGTGCTCTTGATGAAAAGATGATACCTATCATCTGACTGAATATTGATAATTTGTGTTATATATGTGTTAAAATTTACTTGTAGTTTTAGCATATGTGTATGAGTTCTTATGTGTTTATAGTCTTCATTAACTATTTGTTCAAATAAATAATGTATAACAATAACATTCTTTTGAAATGGAACGATATATCAATAACTGTTGTCTTTGTTTTATAACATAGAACAGAGATGATTGAGATGCTGAAAAAAGACTAATAATTGTAATCAACAGTTCTGTAAACACTTGTATCTTATAAATTCGTAGGATGTGGTGTAATGACGTTTGGAAAAATCAATACTATTAAAAGCTAAATTTTCATCATGAAATATAAATTAAGATGTACATGTATCAGCAAACAAAAACAAAACAGAAAAGAAAAGGGGGCGACATTCGATAAAGGGTAATTGTATTGACTTTTATTAAATAAATGGCGATTATAAACACTAGAAGTCTACCCTAACCAAAATCGCACTTTAATGGATACACGACAACTTGCGCCCGACGTCTCAGTGTGGTTTGTAACATTTAATGTTTATTTCGTGTGAAGTGTTTGTGTATAGTCTGTTTATCCTTCCATAGATTTCTTTTTTACCAAGACGATACAATGTATCAGTCAATCTTTGAATGACGATTTTGTTCCGTTTACCGTTTCTTCTGCATTAAACCAAACATTTTCTCGACCTTTTTGTCAACAGTTGTCTGAAGCATATGGTCATTTCGGGACCCTGTCCCATCCAGCAGTAACACTATTGATAAATGTAGGCGTTCTATTCGCATTTATACGCAGCCACATCCGGTCGATTGTCATACTATTTGTTGTTATCTAAACTTTGATGTTCGGTTTTAACCAAAGCAATATGTGAAATTCATTCTTTGATTTATAATTGCTGTTTCTTTACATTGTGACTTTGATTGAGAGTTGTTTTATTGGCACTCATATTACATCTTCCAATTTACATAATGTATGATGGTTATGTATATCATCTGGAAATCATGCATCGTTTTCAACATGAGAACCTTTTTCCAGTAAATATATTTTCAGTTTAGGCTTTCAGACTTTCTGATGTTGACTTGCTCAAATAACAACCATAAAAATCATAGTTCCTCAATAAATTATTTTTATAATCATTATATAAATATTTATGGTTGTTATTTGAGCAAATCAACATCAGAAAGTCTGAAAGCCTAAACTGAAAATCTATTTATTTTTAACCTATACAATGAATAAACTTGTTGTGACATAGCAGGCATAACTGGTAGGTATGTAAAAATTTAATTCAGTTGTGTGTATTTTTATTTGGTGAAAATAATAAGTCGCTAGTTATTTATCTTCAGGGGATAAAAAAGGGGGAGGATAATTAATTTGCAAAAAAATTTAAAAAAGCCTTACAAGACGTCATAATTTTTTGGACTAGCTTCCAGTCTACTGTATAAACATGCAATAATATTTCTATTGAATTTGTTGCTTCAAAACGTATTGAACAAATGATTCTTTGTGGATTTTTTTTATACTTTTAAGGGATTTAATGAATATTTCGCAGGAACTAGTGGCAACTCCAATATGCTACAACTTTTTTTTTCAAATTGAAAAACCAACAGTTACATTTGGATACGAGAAACACAACCATTACAACTAAAACAACATCGGACATATTTCTAGTAAGTCGGAAACACGTACGGTTGGCACGGATCTTTGTCATGCTTGAATCGCCCTTTTTAACATTTTATAAAAAAATACTTATATCCTAACACTAATGTAAAAATTGAAATAGATCATATAGTTTGTTTCCCTCTTGATCAGATGTACTGAGATCATCCGGGATTCACTTTATTTTTGTACATTAACAGAATGTTCTTTTTATTAATTTAAAGTTTTCATTCAATTCAATGTCCGCAATATAGATCCGTTCTATTTTATAAAACAGGACGAGTGTTGGTTTTTCATTTTAAAATTGGACGAATTAATGTTATTACAACAAAGTTTTTAATCGCACTAGCCTGGAAGGTTACGTCAATATTCAGAAAACCTTATTCAATTTGTTGAACTTAATTAGTACGTAGTTTCACATGAACGGTTTATAGGTCAAATTAAACCTTTGTTTTCAAACATTAGCCAAATACTATATTATATTTCGGTTAAAACAGTTCCAATTATCATTTACTAAATAGGTTTCATGGTTACATACATTACTTATACAAGTATCATTTTATTGGGTTAATAGTTATCAAAGGTACCAGTATTATAATTTAGTACGCCAGACGCGCGATTCGTCTACATCAGACTCATCAGTGACTCTCATATCAAAATATTTATAAAGCCAAACAAGAACAGAGTTGAAGAGCATTGAGGATCCAAAATTCCAAAAAGTGGTGCCAAATACGGCTAAGGTAATCTATGCCTGGGATAAGAAAACCCTTAGTTTTTCGTAAAATTCAAAATTTTGTAAACAGGAAATTTATAAAAATGACCACATTATTGATATTCATGTCAACACCGAAATGCACTCCAGGACTGGTGCTACCCTCGGGACGAAACGTCCACCAGCAGTGGCATCGACCCAGTGGTGTAAATAGTTATCAAAGGTACCAGGATTTTAATTTAGTACGCCAGACGCGCGTTTCGTCTATATCAGACTCATCAGTGACGCTCATATCAAAATATTTATAAAGCCAAACAAGAACAAAGTTGAAGAGCATTGAGGATCCAAAATTCCAAAAAGTTTAGCCAAATACGGCTAAGGTAATCTATGCCTGGGATACGAAAATCCTTAGTTTTTCGTAAAATTCAATGTTTTGTAAACAGGAAATTTATAAAAATGACCACATTATTGATATTCATGTCAACAGCCAACCATAAGTGTGACCCTTATGAAATCTAAATATTAAATGTTGCATTTGTCAAACAGACATAGCAGAGACGATCTTAAATCTTCACCAAATCAATATTAATGCTGCAATTGATTGATTGATTGTTGGTTGCTTAACGTCCAGTGGCAAATATTTCATGCATATTCAGGACGAGAACAAGTTAACAATAAATACAATAGGTAGGTTGTTGTAATAGAGGCCATTTAGGATGATGATCGGGGAAATTTGGACTGCCACTGGAAAATGAGGGTATATTGGATAGGGACCGAAATTTTGCTTTGCAACAGGCCACCTACGGACCCCTCAAAGAGTTGTTGCAAGGTTTCTTAACGTGCAAAGAGCGTGGCACTCTCTTTACACGAGGCATCGGATTTAACGTCCTCCTTCTGAACGGACGTGACTGCAAACTTTATATATCCCGCACAGCCAAACGGACGCCCCACTTCGACAAGCGTTTTACTGTCGGTCGGGAGAAGACCAAGTGACCATATTTTTATACCCCAGTCACCCTTGGGGTGTATTAATACTGCAAAGAAAATGATAGCCAATACATGCTCCTAACTAAACAATTCACACCTTCAAGCCAGCAACCAAATTTGAGATGGAACATGCGAAACATCAAATGAACTGCAGCAAACAGAACAGAAATTCGAAACGGAAAGTCGTATATAAAAATGCCAAATTAAAGGTGCAAACACAAAACCAGTCAAAACATTTACTTAATTTTATCATCGGTATAAGGAAATAATTCGTAAATATAACTCAACATGCAGACATCTTATACGTTCAGGTATTTCACATCCAATATTTTATGGTAATATTCTTTACAAAACACAAAAAATGTCAGTATTAACATCTAAAGCTTACAAAACCGTTAAACAGACTTGTTCAGAAGGGATATAGTTACGATACTGTTGTCAGGTCATTAAAGATTGCATATTTTAGCTTTAATATTGATTCACTTATAGGGTCTTTGCATCGGATTTAAACACACTTTTTTTTTAAACAGTTGTTGGCATGACACGGGTTATGTTCTTCTCATATATTTTATGATAGTATGATACTAAACGCCTAACGGGAGGGATTGTGCCTGATATTCTATGATAAAGACATACTCTTTCAATCAGTTTACATGAGGTCTGGAGCTGGCATATCAGTTAACTGCTAGTAGTCTGTTGTTATTTATGTATTATTGTCATTTTATTTATTTTCTTTTGTTACACCTGACACCGGACTCGGACTTCTCTTGAACTGAAATTTAATGTAGGTATTGTAATGCGTTTACTTTTCAACATTGGCTAGAGGTATAGGGAGAGGATTGAGATCTCATAAACATGTTTAACCCCACCAATTTTGCGCCTGTCTCAAGTAAGGAGCCTCTGGCCTTTGTTAGTCTTGTATGATTTTTAACTTTAGTTTCTTGTGTATAATTCGGAGTTTAGTATGACGTCCATTATCACTGTACTAGTATACATATTTTCAAGGGGTGCGAGAGTTTCTCGCTACACTGAAGATCCATTGGTGGCTTTCGGCTGTTGTCTGCTCTATGGTCGGGTTGTTTTCGCTTTGACACATTCCCCATTTCCTTTCTCAATCTTACATCTAAAGAATAAAAAAAATACAAATATATAGTTGTACTTACACAAGAACATATATTGTCTTTGATGTATACTTGTGCTCTAGTTTAAAAGATGAAACACAATCCAAGCGAGGCTTAGGCGCTAGAGGCGTATGACCGATAAAAGGAAAAGCCAATAAAAATGGCGAAGCTTCATGAGAGACAGCAATGACATGACTGAGCTATTCAACTCTTTGCCTGATTAAATTTCGACAACTTGTCACAATTATACAATCATAGTTATTCGAGAAGAGAGTATTGTCTGCAATCAGACCATAAGTATTTCGCCTACCTTATTCATCCTAAGTTTAACTATGTCTTGCTATACGCATTTGTCCTTGCCAAAATAAATGCTTCAAAGAGTACACATGAAAATCAAACTTCAATCATTGAGCGATTTCTACCGCTGTATTGATTTTGTTTTGTTGGGTTTCTGACGACTTTTTTTATACCACTTCAATAATAGGTTACTTTTGTATATTCTTATGATGTCATGCAATGGTATCATACCCTGTGATTTTCTCAACATGGTAGTTAATTTAATGTGAAGGCTCTGTTTATTTAAACATGGCGTTTTTCCCTTTTTTGAGTCGTCCTTCTTTAAGCATCTGAGTACAAGATTATACATCACAAGATCGAAATGTGTCAATTATCTAAATTCAATCAATATAGAAAAAGTGAAAAAGAAAAGAGAAAATACTTCTCACTAAACGACAAAGAAAATAATTAGTTTTTTATTTTTATTTATATAAGTACAAAAAGAATAAAAATATTTCTACAAAAATATACAAATATTGTACAAATTAGTATGCTTTGAGATGTGATTTCATATAATTTCTAGATTACTATAGCATTGCAGTTAGAATACTTGAAAACAAATTTTAAAACATAAGCATGAACTCATTTATAATGTCTCAATATTTATGATATGATACATTCATAACTGTTTATAGATAAAAGCCCTTCATACTTTCTTTGCAAGAAGTGTTTTATTATATTCATAGTTTATTTTATTCTTCTGGTCACTTTCATATTTTAACTGCGACTTTTTTTTATCTTTTAATTAGTAAACTATAATATTTATTAACAACAATAACATTAATCAGGCAAAAAAAGTACAACACATCATATACAAGAATAGAACAAATCAACATCTTAATAAATATAAAAATATCAGATAAAACTAATACACTACTAGTGTGGATATCGTAAATTTTTCTGACACTGGTTTGACGCCATTAGGTCTAACGACTGTTCAACATGCCGTTATGACAAACGAGTACAAGACTGAGCCTAAGAATATACATTGATTTATTAAATGATTCAAAATCATGAAATGATGTCCTGTTACGACATACATAAAAACAAATGAATGCATTTCACACACCAAAAAAAATATATATTCATAATATGAGGACTACAATTCGTACACAATAGAACTATTCATGCTTTTAAATACTTAGTTCTATACTGAGGGAGTGAAAACTAAATCTAGATTTCAAAAAAATGTGTCTATAAATTACATTATTGCATATAAATATCAAATATTCTCCCAAATGACCATTTGCGATTACATATATATGAATCTTGATACCTCAAATACTTTTTACGTCATCAAACGAACACTTTTATATGTGTGTTTTCTAAAATTGTGCTTTCAATATTGCTTCATGAGTTTCATATATCAATATGTCTATTTCTCTATTTATCTAAATGAATGTATAGTTACAAATGTTACATGATATCTAATAACAAAAAGAGTACGGAGTACTTTACGCGGCGTCGATAATGTCTTTAATCATTATATAACATATATATTGAAATGGGTGTCTGTTTAGTGTTCGAATTCGACATTTTAATGAAAATGATCGTTCACCCAGTTTATGGATGAAAAAGAATATAAATTATCAGCTTTATTTATGCAATGCACATATCTAGCACGACTTATGTCTAAATAAGGTTTCGTTTCAGGGTAAGTTAATGGTTGTTTTGAACAATGGACGAGACATGAAACTAGAGGCTCTTAAGAGCCTGTGTCGCTCACCTGGGTCTATGTGCATACATGAATTAAACAAAGGACACAGATGGATTTATGACAAAATTGTGTTTTGATGATGGTGATGTGTTTGTAGATCCGACTTTACTGAACATTCTTGCTACTTACAATTTTCTCTGTCTATAATAAACTTGGTCCTTTAGTTACAGAGGAAAATATTGTGTAAAAATTTACCAAATTAATGAAAATTGTTAAAAATTGACTATAAAGGACAATAACTCCTTAAGGGATCAACTGACCATTTTGGTCACGTTGACCTATTTGAAGATCTTTCTTTGCTGAACATTATTGCTGTTAACAGTTTATCTCCATCTATAATAGTATTCAAGATAATAACCAAAAACGGCAAAATTTCTTTAAAAAAATACCAATTAGGGGGCAGCAACCAAACAACCCGTTGTCCAATTCATCTGAAAATTTCAGGGCAGATAAATATTGACTTAATAAACAATTCAAATCCTTGTTACATTTGCTCTAAATGCTTTGGTTTCAGAGTTATAAGCCAAAATATACATTTTAACCTATGTTCTATTTTTAACCATGGTAGCCATCTTGGTCAATTGGCCGGATCACCGGACACAATTTTTAAACCTCATACTCCAATGCTGAGTGTGGCCAAGTTTGGTTAAATTTGGCCCGGTAGTTTCAGAGGAAAAGATTTTTGTAAAAGTTAAAGTTGGGCCAGCTGAGCTAAAAATAGAATAACAAAAATACCAAACTCCGAGGAAAATCCAATGGAAAGTCCGTAATCAAATGGAAAAATCAAAAGCACTAACTCGTCAAACGAATGGATAATAATTGTCATATTCCTGACTTATACGGGCATTTTCTTATGTAGAAAATTGAGGATTAAACCAGGTTTTATAGCTAGCTAAACATCTTACTTGTATGACACACGTATGCTATTTTATTATATTGACAACGATGTGTAAATAAAACTAACAAGCATTATAGGTAACAATGACTGCTTATTATTACAGGTGTAGTTGCTGCTCTTTATTTAAGGTATTATTGCGGTATTAATTGTTTTGCCATTAATTTATACAGCATATTCTTTTTTCGTTATATCAACTTTGTAACACATATCTGGTATGAAAATCAGAAGCTTTCATCTCAAACGATAGATTATCATTAAAAAAAAATACAAGAATTTAGGGGAAAATACAAAAACGCAAGTGATTTAGTGATTTTGGTATAATATAAACTTTTTCTTCGTTTAAAAGTTCCAGATTCTGCAGTTTAAATGATTAACAGGAGATGCTGTGTTAGAGTTAACATTGTTAATTATAAAACAACCAAATGACTCCCAGAAAAAAAGATCATAAATATAGTTACTTGATCTGATTTCCGCAATTTCTACAACTCATATTTCTGTTTCATCTATAATAGAACCGCAATCGATTTACAACGCAGTTCGATGAGACGACTCCTCTTCAGATATACCGGTTTGATCTGTACCTATTATATTTTCGTACCCTTTTTTGATTGACTATTACGATTTGAATTTGTCTGTTCATCATTTTGAGAGCCACTTGAAGAGCGAACCGTCGGAGACACGGTGGCAACTTTGCGATTTTCATCCTTTTCAAATCCTTGGTTGGCATAAGATCCTACCTGGCTAGTTTGTATTGACAGTTTATTGTCACCATTACTGTTTTGTTTGCTATGTACAAAAACAAAAATTATTTTTGTCAAAACAGTTTTAAAATATATCTGATAAATGCAGAAAGACGCCTCCGGGTGCGGGAATTTCTCGTTACATTGAAGACCTGTTGGTGACCTTCTGCTTTTGTTTTTTTCTATGGTCGGGTTGATGTCTCTTTGGCATATTCCCCATTTTCATTCTCAATTTTATAGACGAAATGTAGTTGAGCTTACAGTAATGAGTATTAATAATTGACTGCAAGTAAAATCTTTATTTTATAATAATCGGATTCCATATAGGGTCGAATTCTGATTTCTTTACCAACTTTCAAATAACGCAAAAGGAAAAACTTATTTGTTTATTTTGCACGGCTGAATAAATGAAAGTCAAATCAAATACTGTCATTTCGTAACCGTTACATTTTAAGAATCAAGGCTCGGTTTTGATGATAAGAATTATGATTTGTAACCATTCGTCATTCTCAATGTTAACTGACTCCCGTTAGTATTTGTGATTATCTTATTTTCTTTGTATCCTGTACCACTGCTAATTTTTCTTGTCCACGGTAAAACAAAATCAATTTATATTTGACACAGCGCATTTTAAAGCATTCAAACTATATATCTCCTGATATTTGAAGAAAAAAGAAGCTTTGGATCAAACAAATACAGACTAAACACACCTTGTAAAAAGGTTTTACATCCTTGTCCTTTCTTTTGTTGGACAATTGTTTCACGAGTAATCATGTTAAATCTCCGGACATTTGCATAGTTTGTTTTTTAATAAATAAAAGATACAATATAGAGATAAAAGATATCTTACAATCATCACTTACCTTGAACTCAATGAATCAAAATGCTCAACATTCTCATTTTCTTTGTGACGTGAGTTTCCAGCTTTATCGTAAACATCTTCCTGTGTTTCCGCATATGGATCTTCTTCCTGTTTATCAGTATTTTCTTTGATTTCTGTTTTCAGCTTGTTTTTCGACTTTGTTGCTTCGTTCACTTGAGCATATACAGCGGGTTGAGGTGGTGTATTTCTGAAAGGTGACAAAGATGATATAGTACAGCAAAATAATTTCTGAGTTATCATTACAAAGTTATGTAACATGTAATACTGTCACAAGAAAAAAAGTCAAAAACCAAAATTAAACACCAACAACGTATAACATGAGAATTCAATACTCCATGGATTAGTGTGATTGCATTAACATCAAAAGACTTTTTATCTCAAACAAATGACTATAACAGTACACGTTAAATGATACATTTGGCAATGTAACTATAACGAACTAGTTCTACTGCGGATTAAACATACATAGTTAAGGAAGTTCAGCAGTTTATGCTGCAAAAGTTTTGTAGTTGAACGATTGTTTACGTACAATTCGTTCTTTTTCTTTTCCTCTTCCTCTTGTTTCTTCAGGTATTCTGCATTATGCTTGTTAATATCTTCAACTTCGAAGCCATTATTAGATCTTTTTGTTGTAGGAGCATCACCTTCTAAAGCAATGTAATTATAATCACCGGTCCTAGGTTCTGTAATTGGTTTTGGTTTCGAGTCATCGAAACTTTTAGACACATTTTTAAATGTGGGGGAATTACTCTTCCTTCTGTATAAAAGAAACAAATAAAAGATGTGACGTCCTATGCAATACAATTATTCATTTAAATCAACTCATATTGATTAAATGTATTTCATTCATTGTTTTTATTGACTAATCATATCTTTTGCCTTTCAGTGAGCTATAAACATCTGTGAGTAACCTTTCAATGTGTTTAAATGTATTATGTTGTCCAGAAAAACGTTATTTTATTTTAAATTTCGGAATATTCATGTTTACAATTACACAAAATGTAATGAGTTGGTACCTATCCGTTTGTCAAAACCAAAATTATTAAGGCGCAGGCAAGCGTTACAATTAAATGGCCACCTTAACCATACATCAATTTATATGAATACCCTATTTTTACTTGTATCACCAAACGTGCTTCTATAGCGAGTAATACCGCCTGTGTATATATCGCTTCATTTATATTATGAAATTGATATAAATCTCTTATGCAACTTATGTACCTAATCATCAGTGAGTGTGTATCAGCATTAAAATACGTAGGTTCAGTAAGACCCCTTTTTGGCCCCAAAATATAGCAGTTTTACAAAATTGTTAAAATGTAAACCTTTAGTTATTTATTGGACAGTAGAATGCTTCTGCTACATAAATATGGGCTGTTTTTGACAATACAATGCACATATATCCGGTACTAGCACCATTAAGTCATGCTAAACTACTGAAATCCTCATAATTCTAGCATTTTAGTTAAATTTTAGACGGTTTACGTGTAAAACGAAAGTGGCCGCATTCGTATTCATCCTTAATATTGAAATGTAAGTTGTATTTTATGATAATACATAACATATATAAAGGTTGAAAATGAACACGGATGCGGCCACTTTCATTTTTACCAAAAACCATCTGAAAAGTGACATTTTCCGGCATATTAGGTAGATTTTTCATATTTGAGCTTGAATCGGATCGTTTTTAATGACTAAATCTGTTAAAATCTTTCACATAAACTAATTAATTCAAATACAATAGACACTTAAGTGTTTAAAAAGTGGTCAAAATCTTTCGTCAGATAAACCTGAAATTTGAGGCCAAAATCGGTCCTTACCGGACCTACTCCTTTAACTAAAATTATAATCCTGGTACCTTTGAGAACCATTTACACCACTGGGTCGATGCCATTGCTTGTGGACGTTTTATCCCCGAGGGTATCACCAGCCCAGTAGTCAACATTTCGGTGTTGACATGAATATTAATAATGTGGACATTACAAGTTTTGAATGTTTTCGAAAAAAACTAAAGATTTTCTTATCCCAGGCATAGATTACCTTAGCCGTATTTGGCATAACTTTTTGAAATTTTGGATCTTCAATGCTCATCAACTTTGTACTCGTTTGGCATATAAATATTTTGATATGAACGTCACTGATGAGTCTTATGTAGACGAAACGCGCGCCTGGCGTACATAATTATAATCCTGGTACCTTTGATAACTATTAACTAGTTTTATTAAAATGCGAACTACAACAAGTGTTATTGTAATGTTTTCATAATGTTTTTATGATAAACTTTTCGTCACTGATTTTATTCTTACCTCATACATGCTACAATGTATTATAACAACCATAACAATGATAACGGTAACAACTGCCCCAACAATACCAACATCTAGACCTGCAAAAAAGTATTGTTAATCCTAGATAATACTGGCTTTTTAAACAATTATGTTTCTGACTTGGTACATGTTTTTTTTATTTACGAAAATAGTGGGTGAAACATGTTTTTAAATCTAGTTGAACCTACAACTTGTGAGGTGGTTTTTTTTTATAGTTCCGCTATATTGCCAAATTGAGTGAGCAACCCAAATAGACATAATAGCTCAATGTGACAATCACTGGGACCAGCAGCATTAATCTTATGAGAAAATAATAACAACTGTTAGTTAAAAAAATAGTAAAGAATGTGGTATATTGATTTATGCCTTACATTTCAAATATACACTTGCAATGAGTCACTTAAAAAGAAGAATACTTTCTTCTTTCATTGTTCCTCATCGAAAGCCATGTAACGCTTTCAAATGGCGGAGAAGTCTAAATTGGAAATTAAAAACCTACCCTAGTGTAGATTTGAGTAGGCCAACCCCGCTTAATCGACTTAGAAAGATATTTTCTAAAACGGCAGATCGTGTCCAAAGATTTCATCTCAAATTAAGCGACTTCATGTCTACTGTTTTGTCTCTTTATTGAGCTTTCTGCTCTTGGGGTTTTTGATGAATTTGTTCCCGATTAAAATATTCAGTTATCATTGCCAGGGAACCCTTCAATTGTTTGATAGTTATATTAGATATTAAAAGCTTAACAAAACAAAGTATGATGTTTATAGAAAAGAAGAAGAGAAAAAATGTTTATATATCCTTGACACTCATATCACATCTTCATATTTCTAGATAAACTGTGAAGGCGATTCCTCGTTCTTGCAAGGGATGATGGAGATACGGTCTTAAGGTTAATGAAAGCATATCCTGGATGATTTCGTTACGTACACGGTAAAGTATTACACAAAAAGTTGGTTATCTCAAATAATCAGTAGAAACTTGTTGACATTAATGATTGTCACCATTTAATCATATGCCAATTATACTTTAAATTGACTTTAATTTGACACCATATTGAAACGATATAAATTTTAAAGTATTCAAGTAGGGGGATTCTCATGATTCCTGATTCGGATAATAACAAATATGATTTCAGTGTGAACAACTTGTTCAGGATTAACTAATTATATTGATTCACCTCTTGTTTACATTGTTCTTCGCATGTTTCATATACGGTCTTCAATATCATTATAAAATAAAAATATTGTAGTTTTCCTTTTGAATGCATTTGAATTGTAGTGTTAATTAATTTATACTTTAATACTTGACATGAAATAAATTAAGACAAATAAAGTAGCAATAAATACCCAAGTCTCCACTCGACTTTTCCTCTTTTTTGTCAACACCAGAAGAACTGCCAGTGGAACTAGACTGCCTGGTTGGAATGTCATCTGTGTATATAAATGGTAAACATAAATTAATAAGATGAATACAAATTTTATGTTCGAGACGTTATTACAATATTCTCCTCTATTTTGCTAAATTTTCAGTAGGAATATCATTGAATAATAAACAAAATATACCATCTCAATTCACTTCAATATGTTTGCAAACAAAACAAACAAACAATGACATATCAATAGAACTGTTGCATGCATATATCAAATAAAAAGGCTGTTCCTCACTTAAAATATTTTCTTGTACTTTTGAGAATCTATTTAGAAAGTTGCAGTCATAAAGAAATGAACAATGTAACATCAGTGAATATCTTTCTTATCTTGGCATTTTAAGATATCTTCCCTTTTCTATTAATAAATTATGGTCACTTATCTAAAGGAGAAGGTCCAGTAACACCCCTTTTTGGCCCCAAAATATAGCAGTTTTACAAAATTGTTCAAATGTAAACTTTTAATTATTTATTGAAAAGTAGTATGCTTCTGTTACGTAAATATGGGGATCTTTTTTAGACAGTACAATGCACATATATCGGGTACTATAATCATTACGTCATGCTAAATTATTGAAATCTTCACAATTTTAGCATTTTAGTTAAATTTTAGACGGTTTCCGTCTAATATGTAAGTGGCCGCATTTGTTTTCATTCCTAATATTGAAATGTTAGTTGTATTTGATGATAAGACATAACATATATAAAGGTTGAAGATGAACACGGATGCGGCCACTTTCATTTATGACAAAAACACATTTGAAAAGTGACATTTTTTGGCATATTTGATAGATTTTTCATATTTGAGCTTGAATCGGAGCGTTTGTAATAAAAAAATCAGTTAAAATATTTCACATAAAACTATTCGAATCAAATAAAATAGACACTTAAGTGTTTAAAAAGTGTCTAAAATCTTTCGTCAGATGAACCTGAAATTTGAGGCCAAAATCGGCCCTTACCGGACCTACTCCTTTTGTTATCATTTTTCCAAATTCAAATTTTGAGCAAGTTAACTATTTTTCTTCTTTATTATTTAGTTTTACATGTTTATAAATATCTGATATTTTATTAATTACTAGCTTTTCATAAAAATGCTTCCCTTTTGATTGTATTAGTTTTAGTTGTCTTTTTTGTAAGGAAGGTGTCATGAATTGCTGAACAAACACTATTAAACAGTGAAACAGAAAATCAAAGCTGTAGCTTATATTATTTCACCCGAAAGCATTCACACTGCTCACGAATCACGGAAAAGTGTTGCTGTCCAATCTGATAATCAGCTGTAGAAACAGGAACAACATTTATTTTTATATATCAATATAAGCGTGCAAGTGTAAGCCTAATGTATCATAACATTAACATGTTACATAGGAATTGTATATACAAGTTTGTTGATGGAAGTTGTTGATGCTACATAAAGCGTGCAATTGTAAGCCTACATTATATTATTAAATCATTTACTAATACATATGATTGTATAAACAATTATTAGTAGGTAAGTTGTTGATTCTACCTAAAGTACTAGAATGCTTGAGAGTAATGCGTGTTGTAGCTGTATAGGCTATGAAATAAACAAATATATTTGATATGATATTGAAAACTGATTAAAATTGGATTAATAAAGAATACATAGAGTGTAACTTATTTTGAGAACTACTAACTAAAGCTAAAACAAAATAGAAAGATTTCCACAAAGTTCTTTACAAAGTAACGTATTGATTATTATGTATTAACATTCATTTTTTGCCTTTTTTGTGTTAGCTTTTCATTTACATATTGTGTATACATCTTTAGATCGGCTTTATATACTGTTACATTGGTACCGTTAATGTTATTACTACCACTGGGTCGATGCCTCTGCTGGTGGACTGTTAGTCCCCGAGGGTATTACCAGCCCAGTAGCCAGTACTCCGGTACTGGCATGAAAATACGGATTTTTTGTGTTATTAAATTTGCTGTTACAAAATGGTTAAAAAATATTATAAATTAAGGAATGTATCTCCCTCGTGCAAAGCTCTGATTCCTTTCACGGATTTGGCTATACTTTTTGGAACTTTTGGATTATAGCTCTTCATCTTTTATATAAGCTTTGGATTTTACATATTTTGGCCACGAGCATCACTGAAGAGACATTATTTGTCGAAATGCGCATCTGGTGCAGAAAAATTGGTACCGTTAATGTTATTACTACCACTGGGTCGATGCCTCTGCTGGTGGACTGTTAGTCCCCGAGGGTATTACCAGCCCAGTAGCCAGTACTCCGGTACTGGCATGAAAATACGGATTTTTTGTGTTATTAAATTTGCTGTTACAAAATGGTTAAAAAATATTATAAATTAAGGAATGTATCTCCCTCGTGCAAAGCTCTGATTCCTTTCACGGATTTGGCTATACTTTTTGGAACTTTTGGATTATAGCTCTTCATCTTTTATATAAGCTTTGGATTTTACATATTTTGGCCACGAGCATCACTGAAGAGACATTATTTGTCGAAATGCGCATCTGGTGCAGAAAAATTGGTACCGTTAATGTTATTACTACCACTGGGTCGATGCCTCTGCTGGTGGACTGTTAGTCCCCGAGGGTATTACCAGCCCAGTAGCCAGTACTCCGGTACTGGCATGAAAATACGGATTTTTTTGTGTTATTAAATTTGCTGTTACAAAATGGTTAAAAAATATTATAAATTAAGGAATGTATCTCCCTCGTGCAAAGCTCTGATTCCTTTCACGGATTTGGCTATACTTTTTGGAACTTTTGGATTATAGCTCTTCATCTTTTATATAAGCTTTGGATTTTACATATTTTGGCCACGAGCATCACTGAAGAGACATTATTTGTCGAAATGCGCATCTGGTGCAGAAAAATTGGTACCGTTAATGTTATTACTACCACTGGGTCGATGCCTCTGCTGGTGGACTGTTAGTCCCCGAGGGTATTACCAGCCCAGTAGCCAGTACTCCGGTACTGGCATGAAAATACGGATTTTTTGTGTTATTAAATTTGCTGTTACAAAATGGTTAAAAAATATTATAAATTAAGGAATGTATCTCCCTCGTGCAAAGCTCTGATTCCTTTCACGGATTTGGCTATACTTTTTGGAACTTTTGGATTATAGCTCTTCATCTTTTATATAAGCTTTGGATTTTACATATTTTGGCCACGAGCATCACTGAAGAGACATTATTTGTCGAAATGCGCATCTGGTGCAGAAAAATTGGTACCGTTAATGTTATTACAAGTTACCGAATTAAAAATGCGTATATATGCAAAAATAAGGAACATACAGACATAATCATGTTGAAAAAGTTAAACCAATTCTTGTCTTGAATCTGTTTTGTACGTGTCGCCATTGAAAGTGTTGCTGACTTTACAGGTGTATACTCCACTATTTGTTACGTTCATATCCGTTATAGTCCAGTTTTTACTTGAGCTTATGAGCTCATTGTTTTCTTTGTACCATTGGTAATATGGTTCAGGATTACCATCGCTCTTACAAGTTAAATGTATACTGGTATTTTTGCCTTCTTCATAGTATGTATTATTCGGATATATTGTAATATTTGGCATACTAGTTCCATCTGAAAAATGGAAGCAACTTAGATGAATGCAGACAAGTTCGCAAACATTTTCAATAGTGTAGATATTCCACCGACATTCCTATGACTGTTCATTTCAAAAATAATATTGTGTTAACTATGCTATGGATTTCTTTAAAATCATTGAAATTCTATTAAAGCAGAAATTGTCGACACAATAAGAAATCATGGGAATAGTTGCCGCTACTTTGATGGTATGTTTGCTTTTATAACCAATAACTGCGAACATTTACCCAAGTACCCTGACTTTGAATAAATATAATATAAACAGCAACAACTTTTCTTTTGTATAGATGAATGTATAGTTGCGCTAATTTAGTTAAATAGTGGTAGTACGTAATTATGAATCAAGGCTAAATACTAAGAAACAAACAGTATAAGACCTCATGGCTAAAAATTAAATAGACAAACAGACAAACAATAGTACACATGACACAACATAGAAAACTAAAGAATAAGCAACACGAAGCCCACCAAAAACTAAAGGTGATCTCATGTGCTCCGGGAGGGGAAGCAGATCCTGCTTTACATGTGGCACCTGTCGTGTTGCTTAAGTGAAAACAAATCCGGTAAATATTATAATTCGATAGGTCACATTCATGAAAGGGAAGGGGTTGTAGTATCCGATATCATTTGTGAAACGGTTATTCCATAACGATCAACCAACTCGTGATTGCGTCTGTAAAATTTACGAAGTGATGATTTCATCTTCACCATTTGTAACTGTCAAAGTTTTTATTTCACTGCTATTTACAAAAATGTTCAAGTTTACATACGACATTTTGGAAGCATGTATTTTGTCAAAATATTCATAGCCTATTTGCAAGATATTTTGTTCTTGAAAAATTTGTAATTTACAACATTTTGGAAGCCCAGCGACGACATGTACGGAGGTAGTTTAAAACCATATTGAAGTGCTTCTTGTACATGTTGTAAGCCATGTCTGTTTTTTACAAACAGTATTTAAATCTAATGATATAAATTGTTACTGCAACGTTGGAACACATTTCTGTTTTTTAAAGGTTATCAAAATGCAGGAATTGCTATGGACGTTTTCTCATCAAGGTTATACTAAATTCTTGGTTTTACAAATCAAAGGTGTCATTTTTTTATATACTATTTTATTCCTGTCAATCATCCCGGAATCGTAGAGGTGAAAGACCTTAAATGACCCAAGATTCTATGTGCCGTTGAAACTGTATAATTAGATGGAGAACAGCTTAATGTCCGTAAAGTCTCTTTCATACTATGCACGTGCTTATCTAAATACTAATTAAATAGTGATACATCAAAGTTTTGACTGACCGCAAAAGTAAAGACATCTGTAGAGAACATAATTGTGTGTGAGTTAAACTGTAAAACAAATAAATATCTAGATCATTGATGAAGACCGTGAAAGTAATAAATATGTCTCATTGGCGATTTGTGGTCAACATCACCCAGTGGAAAATCAAGTACTCTTAAACATAAAATTGAGAATACAGACTACCAATTTTATTCAATAGATTTACATAAGTTTATGATTATACAATTATTTTTTGGCCCTTGGGAATCATCTCAGCTATGTATAAATTTTGAAATTTGAAAATCTTGATAGTAAATGCAAGCACGGGAATATCGTATCAATTGGGAGATACATACCCCGTATACAGGTGCTGCTGGAATGTTGCTACTTAGAAATTGAAAGTTCACAGTTGGAAAGTTGAAATCATATCTTTCGTTGTAAGTTTTGTTTTCAACCGACCCTCATTGTCAATATCTAGATGTTAGTCAAGATATGAAGCCGACTTAAGGATGTACACCTCTGAGGAGCCAAAAATTTCTAGAATTAATCTTTTTTTATTAACCTGATTTTTGGGTTTATAAGACTGTAACAAAATATTTGGTGAAGAAAAAATCATATGGTGGTGCATTTGTTTTTTTGCTATGGCCCTTTGAAAATGACCAATTTTGATGATTTTTCCATTTTTCATTGATTTTTACCAATTTTTGGGCTATTATCCTGAAAAAAATCACAGTTCCACAATTAAACTTTTTTTCATACTTTCTACAAAGACGAAGTTGACCAATCTGAATAATTTTTACTTAAAAAAACTATAGGTAGGTGTTAATATAAGAAAGTTTTATCATATTTTAACGCTTTTTTTAGTAAAATTTACCATGCTGTCAATCTTGTATTTTTGTGATTTTTCTCAGTTTTAAGAACAAAATGCAAATGCATTCAACTTTTTTGTTATAAATGATTGAAAAAATACATATCTAACAAATTTGAAAAGACCAAAATGATATGGAATGTATACATGATTCCTGTAAAATCATTTTTTGTATCCCTCACCCATTTTCTCAAAATTGTGGCTAAAAATACAGACTTGATTGATCGTAAAATTTGAAAACTGGATTACTCAAAAACCGTTCTTTGTAAATACACAATTTTTTCACAGAGTTATGTTTAATTACAATATTTTTAAAATTCATTGATATTTTCCACTTGTATCACATGTTTTGGAAAAATTTCAAGAACGAGAATTTAACCAGACTGAACGGGACTGAAAAGTCAGAAGAATACATCCTTAACTGTATCTGTAGTATCCTTTATCTCTAGCTCGATGGGATAGATCCGTTTAACATATTCATCAAATTTTTAATTATTTAGTGAAAGAACAGGATCTATATAGCGGAAAGTAAAGTTAAAAGATATTGCTAACTTCTTATCTTTCTTCCTAAGAAATTCCTATATGACGTCAGCCTCATAATAATAATAAGAAACAAGTTGGCAAGAAGAGGCTTGTTCCCTTTGGAATGTCGACAGTAGGTGGAAAAACACGTCCACCGAACGGAACAAATGTGTTGTCAATCAAGAAATCAAGCATCTTGATAAAGTCAGTTTCAGAGAATCTTTTGTTTGATTCAGAGTGATCATTTACAAAGAAGGATTTATCCCTCCCTCAGACAAGATATACTTGTATGTACGTTGGTCATTCTTTTTCATAAGCAAAGCAATAACAACTCTTTCAATCTGTATTTTTTTAGTTTGGAATGTGCAATATTTGTGTAAAGTGTAGAAAAGTCCAATGTTTTAATACTATTACAAGATGAAAGAGAGTTAGATTGTATGTACTCTAAAAGATCTTTGGAATGTTTAAGTATCCACATCTGATTCATGCCACCTCTAGAATAGGCAGTTTTACAATAATTTTGAAGCCCGTTTTTGATTGCTGATAAAACAGATGTTAATAATTTAGAAAGAGGTTTCATGTAGCACTTGGAAGACCCAGCAATATACCGTTGTTTGTAAGGATAATTACTATGTAGTTTCGTTATTCAATACAGTGATGGAATATCCAGTTCTTCATCTTTGGATAAAATTCCAAAGGAACATAGAACAGACCTATGATTATCCAGTATTTCCTCTTTGGTAAGTGTCGTGAGGGTATATTTCGAGTTTCCAAGTGAACTGTCAATACCTTATTCGTTTATCAAGCAGTAAATGTAATGAGTTTTACACACAAAAACGATGTTGTTTGGAGCTTTATCTGCGGGGACAACAACATATTTGTCATTGAGGTAGGATAAGTGTTTTGCAACATTTGGGTCTTTAAAGACTGACGTAGCATGGGCATTGATAGACCCATTCAGTTTCTTAATTCTGATTTGTATCAACGACCTCACTGCCTTAATCCATTCAGAAAGAGGTCTACGTCTTCCTTCTCGCACTTAGCCCATTGCCTGGCATAATCTTTGACTGAATCCATCAAAATTTCAAAGTTGTATTTCTAATTGATGGATTTAGGCTGACAATATTTCGGACTTTTGATAACACATTTCGTAGATAAATTAAATTTCACCCTGCTAAGACGAACAATTTTCTTTGTAAGAGTTATTTCCCCGAACACTGTTTTCCATGTGACTACATCTCCTCGCAGAAAAAAGCGACAAATTTATTTCATAAAATTTCTCGTTATATACTTCACATGATTTGTCCTATTTTAATCGAAGCGATATCAACGCTACATATGAGAGTTATTTCCCCTTATACATTTGTTATTAGTAATATGCATTTCTTACTAGTAAACAATAAGTGAAAGAGACCTAGGGTCTTTTGATTTAAGGTCATTGGTCCAAAAAAAATTTAATAGGTCAAGGTCAAAGGTCAAGGTCATGTTATAAATTTTGATTTTGGCGTATTTTCATTTATCTTCAAAAACAGTATAACATATAGACAAATTATTTTTACTAACTATCTTTTGATTTGAGGGCCTTGGTTTGAGACCTTGAAATTGAGGTCAAGGTCATTGGTTAATAGGACGTTCTAGATTTTGACCTTTGCTTGAAATTCATATTTATACATCATAAAGCCATAGGAACTGACATTTTAGACTGATTTTTATATTTTAAGATCAGAATAGATGTTTACTGCTGGAAAGACATTCAATTGTTCTCTGAACAATTGGTTGATAATTATTATTAATTTTTTTTCTTTTCTACCGCCAAATTTTGTTCTTGCGATAAATGTTTGTTTCGCAATATGTCGCTTAGATATTTCTCATATTCAGTCCAAGATCCATGCACAAAAGAAATAGAAAATTTCATATTTTCTCTCAATTATAAAATGGTTTAAGTAGGGCCATAAATCTGTCATTTCATATTGATAAGGTGACTGATAATATTAAAGTTTAAGGAAAATGCACAGGCACATGTGCGGTTGACCCTCCCCCCTTTTATTTTATTTGAAATATTCTGTGATGCTGTTGACCCTGACTTTCAAGATTAATTTGAAAACTCATTATTTTTATATATGGTTTATCAAATATTCTAATCTTGCAATTTATTCGAAAAATTTTTTTTTATAAAAAAATCAAAATTATACATCATTGAAAAAAGATACTTTTTTTGATTGGTATTATGTATTTCATTTTTATCCGTTCTTGCTACAATTGTCGCCTATAAAACATGTGTGGTATCTATGAACTAACACAATATAATTGATGTGACAGTTTAATTTTAAAATATGGTGTTTTCTAAGTGGAGTAGGTGTAAGTTCACTTTTAATGCAACATCATTTTGATGCAAATTCTTGGGCTTAGATCTAAGACTATTTTGTATCGTATAGTTTATGCACTTTTAAATTTCACCCTGCTAAGCCGAACGCTTTTCATTGTAAGAGTTATCTCCCTATTTATTGTTTATCATCTGTGTGTATCTCCTTCGTAACGAAAAAGGATATCGACAAAATTCTTTCTACAAATTGTTCGTTACATCCTCAGGAATTGTTGGCTAATTTGAATGAAAGCAATTCGATGAAATTTTATGGAAGTTATCTACCTTAAAACAAACAATTTATCGGTCTGTGTTTTCAACTCATCAACCATTAACCGTATAACCCTGGAATGATTTAATGTGATGCCAGTAGGTCCTAACTTAGAAAATAAGGTCAATATGAAAGATCAAGGTCAAGTTCTCAATTGTGACTTTTGCTTGTTTTTTGCATTTTTTCCAACAATTTGAAAGATACATATAAAAAAAGGGCAAAATATTTGCTTTATTGTAATGAAGATGTGTTACATGGTGTGATACAATTGAATGGCATCTTATAGGAGTTAGTGCCCCTGAAATGTCTTAATATAAGGTTATTTGATTATAATAATATATGTTCATTATAAAGCCATACGATCTTTAACAAAAGGTTAGGTGACATATAATCTTGCAAAATGACAACCGGAAGTGACCTTGAGAAAACCGGAAGTAGCTATTTTTTTCACTTTTCTTATATGAAAGTATGCAGAATCCATATATTTTGTAACTTAAATACATTTACTTATCATTAAAGACTAGAAATGACTTGCTGTAAACCGGAAGTGGTCAATTATATCCAGATTTACAAGCAAAAGTATATAGTAACTAGATATCTTTAGAATCAGTATGAAAGAAGCTGTCATGTGAGACCAGAATTATCATTTACTTCACCGGAAATAGCACATTGTTTCCTTTAGTTCACTTTAAAGCATATCAAAACCATTTATTTATTGCATTAGTCTGAAGAAGCTAGCTTCTTTAAAAAATTTCTTTGATGTGGAAAGACTTTCAATTGTTCTCTGAAAAATTTGTTTTTAAATTTTTATTTTTTTTTTCAGCTATATTCTGAAATATCTGTTTTGCAATATGTCACTTAGATATTTCTAATATCATATTGTATAGTTTATGCGCATTTAAATTTAACCCTGCTAAGCTTAACCATTTTCTTTGTAAGAGTTATCTCCCTATTCACTGTTTATCATACGTGTGCATCTCCATTGTAACAAAACAAGTTATTGACAAAATTTCTTTAACAAATTGTTCGTTTCATCCTCAGAAATTTTTGACTTGTTTGAATCGAACCTTTGATAACTTTTGAATCGAAGCATTTCGATGATAGTTATTAAAGGTACCAGGATTATAATCTAGTACGCCAGACGTGCGTCCCGCCTACATAAGACTCATATCAAAGTGGCGCTCATATCAAAATATTTATCAATCCAAAAAAGTACGAAGTTGAAGAGCATTGAGGATCCAAAATTCCAAAAAAATTATAAAATTTTATATGAGTTATTTGCCTTTACCAAAAAAATTTGCCGGTATGTGTAACTCATACACCGTTAACCGTATAACCCAGGAATGTTTTTATTTGAGGACCCTAGGTCCAAACTTAGAAAATGAGGTCAAGGTCAAAGGTCAAGGTCAAGTTCTAAATTGTGACTTTTACTTGTTTTTGCATTTGTTCCAACACATTAAACGATATGTATAAAAGAACAAGTGCAAAATGATTGTCTTATGGTATTGAAGATATGTTACATTTGGTCTGATACAGTCTAAAGGCATCTTATAGGAGTAAGAGCCCCTGAAATGTATAGTTGTAAGGATAATTGATTATTACTTCAACTTGGTTTATTATAAAGCCGTATGACCTTAAACAAAAGGTTGGATAACATATGACCTTGGAAAATGACAACCGGAAGTGACCTGAAGAAAATCGGAAGTAGCATTTTTTGCACTTTCTCCATGGAAAAGTACACGGAATCAATGTTTTTTGTAATTTCAATACAAAAACCTATCATTGAAGACTAGAAATTACTTTCGATAAATCGGAAATGGCCAATTATCTCCTGGTTTACAAGCTAAAGTATATAGAAATTATAGTTTTTTGGAAACTGTGTGAAAGAAACTCATGTGAGACCGAAAGTGACTTTTACCTCACCAGAAGTAGCTAATTATTTCCCTTATGTCACTCAGAAATATAGAAAAGCTCATATTTAACGCATCAGTATGGAGAAACTAATGATAAGATGCCAGTTATAAACTTTGAGTAAACATGAACTAGCTTCTTTTCAATAGATTCTTCCTCCTAAATTTGTTTCGCAATGTCGTTTAAATATTTCTGATATTGTATCGTATAGTTAATGCACTTTTAAATTTCACCCTGCTAAGAAGAAAACTTTTCCTTGTTAGAGTTATCTCCCTCTTCACTGTTGATCATGTGACTGCATCTTCTTCGTAACAAAAAAAGATATCGACAAATTTTTTTTTCTTTATTGTTCGTTACATCTTGAGTAATATTTGGCTACTTTAGATCGAAATGTTTCCATGAAATTTTATAGGAGTTGTCTACCTTTTACGTAATAAATTTGTCAGTATGCTTTTTAACTCATAAACCGTTAACCTGGACTGCTTTTGTTTGAGGCCTCTATGTTTTAATTTAAAAAATGAGGTCAAGGTCAGAGGTCAAAGTCAAGTTCTCAATTTTGACTTTTCCTTGTTTTTGCATTTTCTCCATCATTTTTAAAGATATATATAAAAGAACAAGTGCAAAATGTTTGTCTTATTGTAATGAAGATATGTAACATTTGGTCTTAAACAATCTAAAGGCATCTTATAGGATTTAATGCCCCTTAAATGGCTAATTATAAGGTAAATTGATTATAACTTCAACATGGTTAATCCTGAAGTGTAACCTTGAAAAATCCGGAAGTAGCTTTTATTGAATTTTTTTCACGGAAAAGTACTCAGAATCCATATATTTTGTAATTTTGATACATTTATTTATCACTAAAGACAAAAATTGACTTTCGATCAACGGGAAGAAGTCAATTATCTCCTGGTTTACAGGCAAAAGTATGTAGAATCTAGAATCAGTATGACAGAACTTATCATATGAGACCGGAAGTGATATTTTCGTCAACGGTAGTAGCTATTTATCTCCCTTATTTCACTCAAAAGTAAATGAAAACAACTTATTTTTCAACTAATGAGTTTGATAAATGATGATTAGATGACAATTTTAACCTTGAGTAGATAGGAAGTAGCTTCTTTTCAATAAATTTGAAAATTGATGTGGAAAGACCTTCAATTGTTCTCTTAACAATAGGTTTTTAATCTTTTAGATTAGAAGATGTCGCTTAGACGTTTCGTATATGATATCAAACATTGTATGTGCCTTTGAAATTGACCCTGCTTAACCGAATATTTTTATTTGTACGAGTTATCTCCCCAAAAACTGTTTTCCTTGTGAGTCCATTACCTCCGTAACCGTAAAACGAAGCGACAAATTTATTTTACCAAATTGCTCGTTATCCTCAGGGTGTTTTGTTCTATTTTGACCGAAGCGACACAAAACTCCATATGATAGTTATTTCCCCTTCTGTATTATACATAAGGGACATATAGATTTATAGCATTAATGGTAAGTGAAACAGACCTAAGGAATATTGATTCGAGTGTGACCTTGAATAAACCGGAAGTACATAAAATCTCCTTTATTAAAAGCAAAAGTATATACAACCCATATATTTTTGGGGAATCATAGTGACCAATGCTTTTATGTGAAACCTTAAGTGACCTTTTTCAAACCGGAAGTTGACAATTATCTTCCTTATTTCAGGCAAAACTATATAGAAATTTATATTTATTGAATCATTATGAAGAAACCTATGATTGAATGCCAATAGTAACTTTGAGTTAACCGGAAGTAGCATCTCATCATTAATTTAGAAAATTGATATGGTAGGGACCTTCAATTGTTCTCTAAACTCTCTTTTTAATTATTTCTGTAGTTGAATCGACAACTTTCGCGTTCGATGCATTTACGTCAAAACTCTGCTTTTAATGAACATCATTTGTGGCGTTTATGGACATCGTCATTTCCGTTCCAATGTTTAGCAAGTGGTTTAATAACTATAATACTATATTGCACGAATTATTCTCATTATTGACAGTTAGCACTGCTGTCATTAGGGAATTGTGATTAAGTACTTACAAAACAAATATTATTTCTAGTCTATTGAATCTAAATGTATCTTGTGGAGAATTGTCTTATAAACTATTATATAAAAGAAATTCTAGGTGTTCATTGTAAAGCAATTAATGCTGCTTGTATAGCTGAACTTTGCAGGCTACCGTTGTGGTCAAAAATATCATTTTCTTGTATTAAGTTTTTTTATCATATTTTAAGGTCTGAAAACACACTTGTATCCAAAGTTTTTCTTGCAACTGAAAAAAATAACCCCTGGACAAAGAAACTTTATTCTATTTAAAACAATCCAGGATTTTCAAACCTAGCTGGGGGAAACTTTTCTATTAAACAATATCTACCAAGTATTTAACAACGATGATTGATCAGTGCACACAGGATCAATCATCAAAAATTCATGATTCATCAAAACTAAAATTTTACCAACAATTTCATAATTCAAATCAGCGTAGTTCTTATGTTGATGTTCTAAGTAATAGATTAGAAAGGTCATCTCTGTGTAAAATTAGATTGAGTGCACACAATCTTGCTATTGAAAAAGGACGATATTTAGGTTTATCCACCGATGAACGAGTTTGTAATGAATGTAAATCAGGTGAGGTAGAAGATGAAAATCACTTTTTACTGAAATGTGAAATTTTTCCAACTATAGAATTAACTTTAAAAATATAATATTAAATATACTTCCTACATGTTGTAGTGAAAATCAGCTAAATATTAATTGTTGCATTAATAGTAATTCTTTAAAAGTCCTGAAAGTGACTAGTTCTTATATACATAAATGTCTGGTGTATAGAAACGAGATTTTAGCTCCTTAATTATAACATATTTAACTACTAGTATGCTGTTTTCATTGTTGTAATGCACTGAAATATAGGCCTTTGTCAATTATTATGGCATCCTCAACGGAGTTGGGGTGACATATTGTTATTGTTCGTTTCTTTTTTTCTTATATTTATTCTTCCACACTTTTTTGTCCATGCTATTTCTCAGAATTGGCTTGAACAATATTGATGGAACTATACCATAATGTAGACCACTATATGAAATTGTGCAATCGGGGTATGGCATCATCAAGATGGCTGCTGTTGCCATGGAAACTGATACAATGTGAAAAAAATGCAAATTCTAAATTTTCATTACAAGACCTAGCTGGATGAAACTTTATGGTAATATTGACAGTGGTGCCCTGAGGTACCAACACTATTTAGATTCTGCAAAATGGCTGCCATTGCCATGGAAACTGGAGAAAAGATTAACATTGACCCTATTGGAAAAAAACATCAAAGCAGCATTTTCTTAAGGAATATCAGACCAAACTCAAAGAAACATCATGAATATGTAACATGGCATAAGTTAATGTTGCAACTGTTGTTGGAATTTTCGAAATGGACACCGTTACCATGGAAACAGCAAAAATATCCAAAAATTTCAAAATGGTCCAAACTTAATGAAACTTATAAAAGATGGTAACTGATAATTGGAGATAAGACTTTGGACTTCAGAATATCTAAATGGCCGTCGTTGCCATGGAAACTGCAAAAATGTGAAAAATTTAAAAATGGTTCAAATTTGATGTAAATTTACAGAGAAATACATTCTTATGTCTTTGTGTGCATTAACTGTTTAAACTTTCAAAATGGCTGCAGTTAAGAGGCAATGTGGGAAGGGTGCCATCCGCTATTGCGTGCAATGGCAAATCTAGTTGTATTTGTGTGTGTGCCAATAAAATATTTGTATTGGTATTGTATAATCACACCTAGTGATCAGATCTTGGTGTGGTTCAAGGTCTTGGAATTGATTAAATTGAATTTTCATATTTATAAACGATTATTTATATTATTATGTTGATTGTCAAAATCCTTGTAATAAATTTCTTTGTTCTTCATAGGCCCTTTAATTGGAATAAACAATATCTTATCCATTGTATGTACATAAATTGTAATAGTCGGTAAACAAAACAATTTCCTGATAGCTCACGATAGATATATGTAGACATTAGGTGTACTTTCCACGGATGTTCCTTTTATGTTAGAAGAAGATGTTTATTTTTACCTTTAAATAAACTAAATTAGACAAATTTTAAAACAAAACCAATCACGCACAAAATACAACAATTTAAGTATGAATATATTCAATATATATACGGCTCGATATACGGTCATCAAAGAAAATGTAAAAAATAGTTATAAGTTCGTCTTTCTTATTAAAAATCAAATGTATGTGTATTTTTTATGCTGAATACAACTTTAACATTGTTTATTCAACCTATTGACTCAATAGTATATTTATTTGATTATTCTAAATATCAGCACACCAATGTAAAATCTGCAAAATTCTGCATGTAGGAAAAACACCATTTTGATGACAATTTTTGTCCGTTTTCTATTTGTATTAATAGTTTTTGAAGGCCTCATTGAAGATTAACATGTAATTGTTACATGTGTTACCTTGGTTAAATAAAGAATTTTATTATTATTATTTATTTTGAAAATAATACATATAAAATGAAAGTGCTAACAGACCCATCCCCTAAACATACGGCCTAAAACACACACTCTTTTCCTCCGTTGAATCTGGGAACTTATGACACTGGTGCTATTCATTGATAATATAAACTTTTGAAGAATATATATATATATATATATATAAACTTACCGTGAAACACGAAAATTATGTGATAATTAAACTTTGATAAATCCCAATGATCATGTTTGATGATAGTTTTAAGTGAACAGACTATTAAATGGAGACATCCGTTCAGAATACTCAATAAATGTCACAATTTACTTCCTGTTTCGTGAAAAAGAATTGAATGCCTAGTAAGATATTAAATTTGTAAAATTTTATATTAGCACGTACTATAAACGTTTTAAAGGTAACTATTAATGTTTCGACGAAAGTTTGAACATTATCTAGACTCTACATAACAAACATGGCGAAGTTGAGATAATCATATGCATTATCATATTTTATCTTGGTTGTCACTTGAATTGTATCGTAAAGGTAATATTTTACAACAGATAAAGGTTGTTCTTGAACACTTATATATCCATTCAACTTTTGTTTATGCAAAGTTACATTGTGATGCATTCGCCTGTACTTTTTAACACAGTGTTTTATCTAATGTAAAGTAACAAAGGCTGTACAATTATCAAGTCACCAAGTGATCAAAAAAAAAAATAATATGTCAGTGTTGATGATCCATCATTAAAATGATTTGTATCTCATTATAGATAATCCATTAAATTATTGCAATAAACCCAAATTAATCTGGAGTTGAAAGAAATGTTTAATATATATGTGATTTATGATATGGTCACACAACAATAGGTAAAATCACTTCCTTGTTTTTTCTATTTTGATTTAGAGATGATACATGTACGTGTTTTCATGTTTATATCGATCGCAATTGTTTTGTTTTGTTACCAGACATCATGTGAGTATTTTTCATATATATATATATATCATATTGTGATGATTTTGTATCTTAGTTCATACTCGGTAGATGTATTGCATCAGCCCAGTAGTCAGCATCTGTTATTGTTCATTTATATATACTTATAAAAAAATATACAAAAGAATTAGATGTTTCTCGGGTAAACTTTGGGTCTGATCAATGTTGAAGGAATGTTTTAAAGAAAAATCTGATACTAGTAACAAGGCACTTGGGAAGAACATCCCTCCTTCAAGAATGTACGGCTACAACTGGGGTATAAGAGCAGGAGCGATTATCTGCTCTAGGTTGATTGTAATAAGTCTACGGAGACATAAAACCAGACTACGGTACGTTGATTTTTGAGATAGTTGTCTCTCATAAAAGCTACTATTACTAAATTGTATTAGAGAGCAGGTTGGTGCCTGATATAAATAGACCTGTACAAATTGGTGTTAATGTAGGTTTAAATAGTGTCCCTCATGATATGATGTCTCATGGACAAAATTTCACGGACATGAGCTGTGGAATTTTGTCCAGGACAGAATTTTATTATAACATATTGCCAACTTCCGTGTATAAGTGTCCCTTGAAAAGACATTCTATTTTTACCTTTGTTGGATATTTTTTCATATTGAAATCATGTCCAAATTGCATATCAGACTTGTCTAATACCAAATTATTTAATTTACAAAAAAAAATAAGACTAAATCGACATTGTTTTTAAATATACAGTAGGAATCAATAAATTGATTTAACATCTTTGAATTGTCATTTTAACAAAATCAATAATGTCATGAATGATATTCATAAATACACGATTGTCGTTTCTTCTTGCACATACGTTTGGGTCTTTGACGCGTCACCAGAATGTCCTGTTCAATAACAGTGGTATCATCAGTTGGGATATTGTTATTATTGTCCTGTTCAACGGGTAGAAACATATCCTTCTAAATTAAATTCTCCCTCGCCCTGCTCGTCCGAATTTAAAGTAATTTATCTCTAAATTCAATAGGCTATAAACAAGACAAACACAGATATAGGATTAGTTGCTCGCAGTAACATCGATTAGTTGCTCGCAGTAACATATAAGTTTCTCTTGCGATACAATATTTTATTTTACTTTATTGTACAGATTTCTTCGATTGAAACAACATATAACAGTGTTCCTCTTTCGCATCGTTTCTTTTTCTTCGGCTAATATCTCCAACGCCCGTACGTACAATACACATAGCAGCAACTGCATATATACCAATGTGACCAACTTCAATTCGACGTAACTGCGAGCACCTTCGATACTAATACATTTAAATGCCAAACTTTATATAGTACCATTAAAACACACCTGTAGAAACCGCCAAAACTTTCCTCGTGCTTTATGCACCTAACATCAAATGTATAAATAGAACATACTGTTACAGAAACAGTATCAGAACTAGTTATACTAGTTCCCATTTATAAATAATTACTACAAATAGCAAACGGGAAAAACCCCAATTTCAAACGAAATAAAATACATTTAAATTCTCCCTCGCCCTGCTCGTCCGAAATTAAATATTTTATCTCTTAATTCAATAGGCTATAAACAAAACAAACACGTATATAGGATTAGTTGCTCGCAGTAACATCGAAACAAAGGAAATGAAACAGTTCAGAATAAAATGCCGATATAAAAAGATATTACTAATTTAAGATAAATTTAATCTTTAACCACTTTACAGAACTAATATCAATTTCAAGTCGACAATCGGAACACCAAATACGAAACATTGAACCGAACGATTCCGCAATAGATGGTAATGCAGACAAATTTTTTGCAAATCTTGAATCATTGGATTATTCCTCAAACTGTTTCAATTAATTCTGCAAATAGAAGAAAAAAATCAAAACTTCATATATACATGTACGTGTATCTTAGTCAGATAAACATTAAACTTTATGTTACACTGCGCAACATAGATCATGAAAGTCTAAACATATATACATCTCATATCTATACACATGGAAAAAAGTATTACAACACCTTGATTTTTTGAAACTTGAAAAATCGGCCACTTATTTTGGATGGAATATGAGTATTTGTATAATAATATTGAAATGTAGTTAATGAATCATTGGCATTAAAACGAACAAAAAATGTAAGGGAAAAAAATGTTTTATCTAACAAATATTTTTATAACAAAATGAAGTGTTTTTTGCATTTTACAACTTTAACTGTAGTCGAACTTTACAATGTCAGACATTTCAAAATATTTCTTCAGTTTGATTGTTCACATCATGGTTGATCGTTATACGCCAAAAAATAGAACTTTGTGCGTAGCCTTCATTCAAACGGATAATCGCATCTTAACGTCTTCTGATTCCTACCATAATTCGACTAATTTGTTGCTAAGGTAGCAGCAACCATTCCTGACGAAGGGTATTGTTTATTTCATGATGTCTTTGAACTGGGGTGTCCTTTCGTGCACTTTACGCCGAAAAGTGTTCCATATATGCTCGATATGGTTAAAATTCAGGCTACGATCGGACCAAGGAAGATAAACCGAATTCCATTGGAACAATAGATCATCTTTTTTTACAATTTGATTGAGGTGCACTCATTTGTATATGATGCGCAATCATTTTAATATTTGGTAGTACTTATTTATTAATGCACACCCATGTGTATTTGATATAGTTTGTGTGTATTTTAGTAATTATAGAATTGAGTATTAGTTATTGATTAAAATTTACCATTTTGATTTATTGTAATTATGATACTCTAGTGTGGTGGTTATGTAGTTTGTAGTTGTATTACATATTTTTTTGTTTTGAAACACCTTTTATAGACATAAGCTTTTAGAAGTGAAAGTATTTTGTTTTTCATGTTCGGTTTTGTTGTTGGCATTTATTAAGTAAGTGGGCTACTACATTCTTCCGATTAGTCATGGAACAGTATGGTCCAAAGGAGAAACGCCATCGTCGTAGACGTAGACAACGACCCTACTGTGACAACGACTTTGACAACCAAGCCAACCAACAATACTCACCTACTTCAACTCCTTTTTCAAGAGATCCTATCGTACGTTTTCGATGCGGAGGACTTAATCACATAGCCATTGGTTGCCGTATACGATTAGACCATTCACGACAAGCCTATAAATTCCAGCAGATCAACGCTAAAGATAGAGCATATGCATACCAACAGCAACAGTCAACACAAGATGTCACTGACCAACTACTAGGTAACACCAACGAAGTCACTGTTAAGATACATGGTATTCCAGCTACAGCTTTATTAGACACAGGTTCCACAGTTAGCACTGTCAGCGAGTCATTTCATCGAAAATACTTACCTGATCATACTATACAGACACTTAACCGTATTCTACACATTGAATGTGCTGATGGAGAGAACTTATCGTATCATGGTTACATCACTGTCGACTTAGAATTACCTGGAGCATCACCATCAGCTTTACCACGACCTTGCTTACTACTGGTAGTCCCTGATAGCAACTACAACAAGACTGTACCTTTGCTACTTGGTATCAACGTATTGCATAGAGCTATGGATGAATTGAAACAACGCTTTGGTCATCGATTTTTGCAAAACGCCAACTTGATCACGCCATGGTATATGACGTTTCGATGCCTTTTACTCAGAGAGAAAGAACTCAACAAGAGAAGCAACAGATTAGCATTCATTAAATGCGCAGAGGGAAAGACTGTTCGCATCCCACCGAATAAAGATGTCATGCTTCAAGGTTATATGGACCATGAGTTGCCATACCACCCTTGTATGTGGAATACTTCAACCAACACATAAGGCAGCAGTACCTGAAGACCTAGACATAGCTCCAACTGTTGTCAACTACCAATACAGAGATAATAGATTAGTACCTGTACATATCAGTAATGTAACAATGAGAACCATAACAGTTTCACCTAATGCCATCCTTTGTGAGCTGCAACCCGTCTCAATTGCTGATATAGATACACCAGATGATACAGCTTATGATGTTTTGAACGACGTCCACTTACCAACAGACGTACTCAGTAACGAACAGTTAAAAAAAGGCAAACAACTACTTAGACAGTATAGAGATGTATTTAGTATGCCAGACACCGACATTGGTCATACAGATGCAGTTCGGCATAGAATAGATCTCACTGATGATACACCGTTCAAGCAGAGAAATAGACGTATACCACCAGCCATGTTTGATGAAGTTCGTACACATGTACAACAACTACTCACAGCTGGAATAATACGACGTTCTCACTCACCGTGGTCATCTAATGTGGTACTTTGTCGAAAGAAGGATGGGAAACTCAGAATGTGTATTGATTACAGACAACTTAATCAAAGGACCGTGAAGGATTCCTACGCTTTACCACGCAGCGAGGAGATACTAGATGCTCTTGGAGGTAACACGCTACATACTGTACTTGATATGAAGAGCGGGTACCATCAGGTAGAGGTAGAAGAGACCCATAAGCAGAGAATAGCTTTCACTGTCGTTCCACTAGGCTTCTACGAATTCAACCGCCTGCCTTTTGGATTAGTCAACAGTCCAGCGACATATCAGAGGCTTATGGAAGAGACACTAGGAGACCTCCATCTTGATATCTGCTTTATCTATTTAGACGATCTTATCATATTCTCCGATACTTACGAAGAACATCTAGTAAGATAAGAGAAAGTATTACAGAGATTAAGAGAAAGCAACCTTAAACTATCACCAAAGAAATGCTCATTCCTTCAAGAGAAAGTTAAATATATTAGTCATATCGTCTCCAAAGATGGAATACAACCAGATCCTGCAAAGATAGACACGGTAACCAACTGGCCGCGTCAAACACCACCAGAAGAAGTCCGTCGTTTCCTTGGTTTTGTAGGATACTACTGGAAGTTCGAAAAGAGCAAGACCACTCACCGACTTAATGCCTCCACTGAAAAGCTCATCAAAGAAACGCAAGCCAAAACTTAGAGATCCAAACAGTCAATCATGGATATGGGGAGATCTTCAAGAAAAGGCTTTCCAAACACTCAAAACGGCACTAGCTTCACCACCTATACTTGGTTTTCCACGATACAACAAACAGTTCGAGTTACATACTGATGCATCCATGCAAGCTTAGGAGCTGTATTATACCAAGAACAGGAAAACAAGAAGCGTGTTATAGCTTACGCCAGTAGAGGACTCAGTAAGACCGAGCGAAATTACCCAGTACACAAATTAGAATTTTTGGCATTGAAATGGGCTGTCACCGAGAAATTCTACGACTACTTATATGGAAACGCCTTTACAGTATTGACAGACAACAATCCTCTTACATACGTGCTAACATCAGCCAAACTAGATGCAACTGGTCACCGTTGGATTGCAGCATTAGCATCGTACAACTTTAACATCATGTACAGTCCAGGTTCCAAGAATGCCGATGCTGATTCTTTATCAAGATTGCCCGAATTACTTGGACGTACACCATCCAACTTAGAAGCTACTTCTGTAAAAGCCATCTGCAATCTACAGCATACCCAAACTTTTGTCGATACTCTGTCAATGAATACTACTGCAATCGTGAATGACACATCTTTACCAGCACAGCACTTGGTTGACATCAAAGCAGAACAAAAGAATGATTATAGAATGAAAGAATGGATTTATTGGGTATCTGAACATCGCAAGCCAACCAAAGAACAACTGGAAAGATCATCAGAGAATACATGGTTCATCAATAACTTCGATAAGTTACAACTTAAAGATGGAATTCTATTCAGAGAAGCTACACTTGATTGCCAAACAGTTAAGCAACTAGTTTTACCGGAAACCTGCGTTCCGAAAGTAATGAAAGCACGTCACGATGACATGGGCTACCAAGGACGAGATAAAACAATGTCACTTATAAGAGATAGATTTGTATGGTAAGGGATAACAAGAGATGTAGATCAGTGGATAACGCAATGTAACCGATGAAGATGAAAAACACCAACTTATGAAAGAGCACCATTAGTTAGCATTGAAACATACCAACCACTTGAACTAGTATGCATGGACTACTTGTCACTGGAAAGATCCAAAGGAGGTTTTGAAAATGTTCTTGTCATTACCGATCACTTTACACTTAGCGATTCCAACGAAGACCCAAACAGCAAAGACTACCGCTGCAGCATTTTTCAACCACTTTGTAGTACATTACGGTTTGCCACAATGAATTCATAGCGATCAAGGTGTCAACTTTGAATCGAATATTATCAAAGAACTATGTAACATCACAGGCATGCAGAAATCACGTACTACAGCTTACCATCCTATGGGCAACGGGAATACAGAGCGTTTCAATCGAAAATTACTGAGTATGTTGGGTACACTGGAAACAACGCAGAAGAAAGACTGGAAAGCACACATAGCTGGATTGGTACACGCTTACAACTGCACCAGACAGACAACTACCAAATACTCACCTTACTTCCTTATGTTTGGTAGAGAACCAAGACTTCCGATTGACATCGCCTTTAACATCCCTGGTAATGAACAGAAACAACCAATGACGAAGTACATTGAAACCGTACAGAAAAGATTGAAAGAGGCATACGAGTTGGCATCAAAACACTCAAGAATAGGTAAAGACAGACAGAAATACAACTACAACAAGAAAGCTATATCAGCCATCTTACAAGCCGGCGACAGAGTCTTAATAAAGATATTGGCCTTCGACGGGAAACATAAGCTAGCTGACAAGTGGGAAGAGGATCCATACCAGGTTGTTAATCAGCCTAACAAAGAGATACCTGTGTATGTGGTCCAGAAAGAAAACGGAACTGGAAGAAAGAAGACACTTCACCGCAATCTTCTACTTCCAATTGGATTTCTGCCAAAGACTGTTGAGTCTGAGATAACTCCTGCACCTAGAAAGAGGCGTAAACCGCAGAGATATGGACGACCACCGACGAAGTCTGTTGGTAACAGCATGGAAAAAATGACTGCATCGGAATCAGATGAGGAATCGGAGCAGGGGTATTGGATAATAGAGACAGGGAGGAGTACACCTAGCAACACTGACAGTGAAGCAGATATGGTGGACAGACCTAGGATAAATGAAGTAACTATCAGCGACACGGTGATGATCATGATGCCGTTGATAGAAGCCAGGTTTATGGTTTAGTAGAGGACGCTTTACCTTCAGTCATAGGAAATGCTGAAGAACCTACCCCTGGCACAGAGGATGTTGAACCTGCAGCCACTGGTCAGAATATTGAAGCTGATGTTTAGAATCAAATAATGGCAGTGCGTTGACGGAGGATCCATCTCTAGATGAAATGGCAGATGAACCCACAGATGATGAAACTACAACAGTACAACCAGTTAGGGAAAGAAGACGTAGATACTTACCTACACCACCACGTCACATACCAGAACCTACCACACTTGCTAGACCTCAGAGAAACCGACAACCACCGACAACCACCGAAGTACCTACAAGATTATGTCACTACAGCAAAGCAGGCTTCTACTAAACCAGATTGGTTGGAAAAGGTACATTGGTTGAAAAGTCAGGCAGAAACAGGATGATTTAGAGGTTTAGAGATTGAAATATCAAGGGCTATCAAGGGCTATCATAAAGATTATTGAGAACAGTTGATAATGTAAACCGCTTGACCAGGACGACAAGGTCATAAGAGGGGAGAAAGACACAATGACATGGAAGTCATTTTCTTAAACAGAGGAGAGAATGTAGTAGTGTCATTTTTAAGCCTATTAGATAATAGCAAAAATATCTTTAAAGTACTTCAAATAAATTGTATTTATTATTAACGTTTCACTCTTGAATTTTGGTAAAGGAATATTATTATTTAAATCCAAATCTAAACTTTACTTTTTATATTTAGTTCATGAATTTTCAAAAGGTTATTACTTTAAATTACGCATTTGATTGGTCATTGTGATTTCGCGGTTAATTTATATTTTGTATTGGCCAGGTATATTTGCACGGGAACTTGAAAATTGCAGACGTATGATAGTTTGTGTCCCGAATTTACATTACCTGTATATTATTGTTTTCTTCTATTGTGGACACAACATATTACCTGATTAATGTAAGTTAACTTCTTTTGTTATATAATTAATATTTTCACATGTAAATGATAAATTTAGCCAAGTTTCTATTATAAGATTTCGTTCTCCTCGTAAAGTTTGGTTATTACATAAGTATGATAGATGTACCCGAGAATATTTTATTTAGCTTCGTGCTACGTATATTTTATTATCTACCGTTAATTTGTCACGATAGAATATAGAACTAGATAATTTGCATAGCTATTTGATTATTGACACAGATAATTGATATTTCATAAATGGCGGCATATTAGACAAAATAAGGAAAAGTGTTAAAGTTGATATTTATTAGTACACTTAAATTATACATTGTAATGATAGAAGTATAATTATAAATGAACCTGAGTTATTTTGTCATATTGTATATTTTTAATATTTTACGAGTCCGAATGTTTATGATTGCATTTTGGTTTTAGGACTCCATTGATGTAATTATATAGATAATGTATTAGTGAACTGTGCCTTGTCCTTACCAGTAAAAACTCACTCCACAAGTGGTAAGAGTCAATCTATTTTTAACTATGTAATGTTGTAAACAGAACGTTATGGATTATTTCCCTTTAAATATGCGATTTTATGCATATTTAATATATTGGCTGAATTAGTCTTTATAAAAATAGTATTTACAATTTAATGATTGTTGTAATGTAATTGTATCATGTGTATGTAAAGAACAAACAATATATTATGTTCCGATTGATTTAATGTTATATTTGCAGTTTTAACTTTAGTTTGGTACCGTACACATAGTAAACCAGTAAACACTTAGAAACGTCCGTTTTTATTAGCTCACCTTACCCAAAGGGTCAAGTAATCTTTTCCCATCACTTGGTGTCCGTCGTCCGTCGTCGTCCGTTAACTTTTACAAAAATCTTCTCCTCTGAAACCATTTGGCCTAATTAAACCAAACTTGGCCTAAATCATCCTTAGGGTTTCTAGTTTTAAAAAAATGACCCCGCCCACCAACCAATATAGCCACTATTGCTTAAAATAGAACAAGGGGTAAAATGTAGTTTATGGTTTATATCTCTGAAACTAAAGCATTTAGAGCAAATATGACAGGGTAAAAAAATTTAGACGAATCAGACTTCCCGTTGATGGGATGCTGCCCCTGAATTCGTAATTTTAATGATTAATTTTTCAGTTTTTGGTTATTATCTTGCAATTGAATATCATAATAAATAGATATAAACAGATGCAGCAAAAATGTTTAGCTAAGTAAGATCTACAAATAAGTCAATTGATTAAAATTGTCAATTAATCCCTCAAGGTGGTACATAACACTACAGGGAAATAACTCTGTAAAATCAGCTAAACGTTTTAATTACGTTGTGTTGTAAAGGAAATATTAAGCTTCTCAATGATCAAAATTGGTGTTTGTCGAACTGCTATATAACCGGTGTAATTTTTCTGATAAAATGGTAGGTTCAAAATTTTTGAAATTTTTATATTTATTTTTGTTAAAGTGTCAAAATAAACACTTTGACATAATTTTATGAAAATTAAACGAGCCAAATGCATTTTTATCGCGTAATTACGATATAATTGTCGAGTAATTATGAGATAATTATCACGTAATTACGAGATAACTATCATGTAATAACGAGATAATTATCTCCTAATCACGAGATAAAAAAAAACTTCTTAACTCGTAATTACGCGATAATTTTCTCGTAAACACTTTTTTATCTCGTAATTACTTTCCGAGATAAAAAAATGATTATCACGTAATAACTTGATAGTTATCTGGTTATTATGCGATAATTATCTCTTAATTACGAAATAAAACAATGATTATCTTGTAATAACGCGATGATTATCTCGAAATTACGAACTAAAAATCTTATCGCATAGTTACGTGATAGTTTTCTCGTTATCATGTGATAATTATCTTGTAATTACATCATATCTTGTAATTACACGATATTTTTCTAGTAACTACGCAATGATTATCCCGTAATTATGAGATAAAAAAAAATCTCGTAATTACGCGATAATAATCTCGATAGTTTTCTCGTAATTACAATGTACGAGATAAATATACTTTTTTTATGTGACCCTAAGGCTTTCTTACATATGTGTATCGATTTCAAATAAATTAATTTAAACGAATTTTTTTCAATTAAATGTACGATTGTGGCTTCGATAAAAATAAATCCTAAGTATGGATACCGACGTAACAAATCCAAATATACTAATTCTGCTATATCAATCATGAAAATAGTAACTTTTCTTTTGATCTCGTGTCAACAGTTTGCGTTGATATTGTTCTAATTTTTTCACAGAAAAACAGAGAACATACGATCGTATCGACTAGCAATGATTAATAACGTGATTTTCAGAGAAAAACCAAAAAGCACTGTCAGGTAGACAACCATTTTATATTGCAGTTCACCAAAAACAAACAACATATCCAGATTACGTATAAAATTTTAATAATTGATTGGTTTTAAAACTCATTTATATATTTTTGTAGATGTTGATACATTGTCTATCGAAATTAAAGGAAGCGTATCAGGGTTGCTTGGAGAGAATGGGACAGAGATAGAATGTTCATACACAAAGGAAAACGTTCGTAGGATTCACAGCGTTTACTTTATGGCTTACAATAGTAGTCATTTATATTTTGATCAAATAGCAACATATTTGCCAGATTATATTTCAACACTTCTACCACAAGGACAGTATTTAAAAGACAGAGTGACACTGATGAGTATAACTCAGTCTTCAACGAAGGCAGTAATGATATTTAATAAGCTCATGTGTATAGATGACACATTCTATAGATGTCGTATAAAATATACTGATTTTACTTTGATCGATTGGACGTCTGAATCAAGAAACATGAGCATCCAAGTACAAGGTAAATGATACTGGTTCATTAATGCAATAAAATAAACTTTTTAAAATGTCATAAAATTCTTTTAATAGAAGAAGATCTAGATGTGGTGTGAGCTGAGCCCGGGGTATGAGTGCCAATCAGACAACTCTCCATTCGAGTGACAATTTGTAAAATAAACCATTATAGGTTAAAGTAATGTTTTCAACACGGAGCCTTGACGCATATATACCAAACAGCAAGCTATAAAGGGCCCCACACATGGCTAGGGTAAAACCTTTGAAACAGTAAAACCGACGGTCTAATCTATATGAACAACGAGAAACGAGAAACACTTATGAACCACATCAACAATCAATAACAATTAAATAACAGGTTCCTGACTTAGGCCAGCATCACAACATAGAAAGACACATTACAGATTTCAATTGAAACGGCTTAATTCTAATATGACTTATGGAACTTGAAAGATTTTTGTGTAATAAATTTCTTTGAAGACTTGAAGGCATTCCGGTGTATTGCTATCGCCTAGATATACATTACGTAACATTCGTTTTGAGTTTTTAACCGATCTTTAAACATTATGAATGCGTTGACATCAAATAGTGCAAACTAACATTCCATATCACTTGTTATAAATTCATTTCTTCAATGAATACTCGTCAAATACTTTTAAAAAAAGATAGGTCAATACCGTATGGCTGGTTATTTTCGCGGGGTTTAAATTTTCGCTTATTTTCGCGGATAGAACTAAATCGCCAATTTAAAAGTGCACATGCAAAGGTATTGATAAAAGTTTAAAAGCCGTCAAAATAATAACAGTCAAAATAATTTCGTGTACCTTTTTCAATGAAAATCGCGAAATTTTACACCCGCGAAAATAACTCGCTATACGGTAATATCAAAATCATTAATATCTATGCACAAGCATGCGGAAGAATATCCAAGTACGTTTCAATCTCAAGGAACGATAACTCTGCATGGATGTTTAAACATTTATGCGGAAAAATACGAATGCCTTTTCAAATCCATTTTTTTTAATCGAATGATTACAGAAGAGTGACGTGTCCACCATGCACTTGTACTGCGCTATTATTAATATGGTAGAATAAAAGATATAAAAATGCATGAAAATTATATATACTTGTTACTGTGATATATATTAATATAATATATAACAATAAACCAGAGTATACTGATTTGTATCACTACAAAATAATAGTCAGGTGAGGATGAATTCCCCGTCATTAATTTGTCATTCACGCACGAACTTGTCCCAGAAAAAAACATATCTGTACATTAACCTCATTTTCAGGTATAGAGATGTGAATATTTGTCTGAGACAAGTGCTTGTCGGCACCATCCACAAGAACTTGCGGTCATCCGATGTTCAGTACTTCAATACTTTGAATTTGGCTTGATTTAAATCATTAGATTTAAAAGTTCATTCACCATACTATTTTTTTTAATGGAATCGAATTCAAAATGTTTAAAGATTTTTCGTTCTGAACATGGCCTGAACATTAAGTATAACCGACGAATTTGCTCAAGCAGAAAAGACTATTAGGTGCTGATACTTTTTAATTAATAACCATTCTTACATGTGGTAAAAAGCTGAATTACAAATAAAATACAATTTTACAATGTGTTGAATTAATGTTAGGATTACGAACCGTCATATATAATTGATAGCACAGTTCATTAGATGCCAGAAAATGCAGACTTTCAAGAGCCGTTAAATTTCCAGTAGTAGAAAATGTTCAAATATGTGTTTAGCAATTTGAAGGCTTAAAATACAATATTATAAAGTTAACTCACTCTGTGGTAAGCCACGAATTGTGTTCAAGATGAGAAAGTTCCCCAGACTTGGGATGACCTTGCAATATTCAGTTTGAGGTACGTGTAAGAAAGGGAAACGATGATACGATGGAAACTGGGTTTGGCACAGTATCTTGTCCTTAAAAAGAAGGATGTCTCTAATGAGATTGTTGTGTTCTGTAGAATGTTCCATTACTGCTGTGTTGATAAAATGACCTGTTTTCTCCAACGTTGTTGTACGGCAATGACGGTCAAAAGATAATCCTCCTGTAGGTATGACGAGGGTTAATACTGGCCCTTGTCAGATTTGGCTAAATGTCAAATCTTTTTGAGTATCAGACGAAAAAGCGTTTCGTCCTTACGTTCCATCCTGATGATCAAGTCGCTCTATGTGTGAAGTGGCGATCCCGATCTATAATTTCTTTGTAGTAATGTCCAACTAAGGGTGTTGCTTTGTGATGATGTCAAGATAAAAAGCACTGGTTCCTTTTCACTAATATTCAAATCGGACTAGGCGATACTGCTTCCTACTCGGAGTAGACGTTGTTCACATGCAGATTTAGATTGGCACTCGGTCTTTCTTTCGGAACATAGGTTTGTGAATGCGACTGATTTCCTCTCCATGAACTCCAGGCCTTGTTGATTTCGGAATGAAATTTTCTTTATCCATAAAATTTTCTATAGAAGTCACAGATTTTGCTTTTAGGGACACGAGTTCTGTCTCTTAACAGAAATTCATGAGTTTATCATATTTGATTCAAGATCCAGTACACTCAAGGAATTGTATGGAATGCGTTTTTGCAACCTTCACATCCGAATTTAAGTTTTCTTCACCAACGATTGGATTTACGCCCCTGGCTGATATTTCCGGTCTTGAGGCGTTGAGAACTTGTTCTGGTCTCGTGATTGAAACGTTAGTTATCTTTGTGTTGACTTCAACTTCAAGCGTAACAGTATGCTTGTCAATGTATGTATTGCCAATTATGACACAACCAACTGTCAACTTTTGGGCAAATGGAGATCTAGATGGTCCTAGGCGTTGTTCAATGACGTGGTGTGCCCCTATAAGGTCTCTTCCAATTAAGAGTATAATTTGACAATGTTCATCTATTGGTGGAATGCTTCCTCTTAGTTCTTTAAGATAAGGATGATGCATCGCGTTCAGGAGTAGGAATTTTGTCTCGTTTATTTGAAATATTATTACATTTAATTAACGTTTCCTCTTTGCTCCGAAGTAGCTTCTTTGCCAGAGCATGTTGTTAACGATTTTTTTCCGTTTTTTTTCCGTAAGTTGGACTGAAGAGTTCAGGAGAGGCACGATACCGGTTGCTTTGGTCGTCAATGATGGCGTACATCCTGATAATTTTTATCTGTCCTGTCTTGTGGTTCACATCCACATGTAATATCTAGGCACAACAATTCTCACTCTTATAATCCTTGTAGATCTATGTGCAGGTAGAACTCACAGAGGTTAGCTTTGTTTCAGTAGACTCTGTCTGCTCCCCGCCGTATATTGTTTCAGGCGAATTATTTTGCGAAATGGTGTGTGATTGCGCTTTTGTGTAGTGCGGTGGTGTGTCGTTGACTCATACTCATAACATCAGGCCTTGAAGTCATAAAACTTTGCTCAGTGCTTGGAGCACAAAAATCATGCTCGAAACATCAAATCCAGCAATTTTCATTGGTTGATTTTAGAGTTAGTAAAAAAAAAGAATCGAAAGTTTTATGACTTCAAGGCCTGATACTTGCGTTGAAGTCCAAACTTCTGTATGTAGTTGACTCACAGCACTTGTAGCAAACATTATTTTGTCTTAACAGTTCCTTACGTTTTTCAATAGATTTGGCTCGGAACACTCGGCGTTCATTCTTGGGATGCTTTGTCTTGCGTAGGATACATATATCTTGTTTTTGACTGCTTCTCCAGTTTGCTGTATAATATACATCTCATGGACGTCGACTTTAGAGTGACTGGGTCTGAGGTGTGAACTTTGGTGCAGCACCTTTTGTATTTGTTTTGACTATGGACCTGAAGATGAACCCAGGATCGTTCTTAATTTTGATAATTATCCTGATGAAGGCAGATAATTCTGTGAAAGGCTGAAAGGCATCTTCGCATTTAGTTTTGTATCTTGAAGCCCTTGTTATCCACTTTTCTTGGAATCTGTATGGCAGGTTTTCCACAATTCATCGAAATATGCTAGCAGACATCCCAGCGTAGGATTTTCCTTGTGATATTCTTTTTCTGATACAACATCAGACAAGTCGCAGAGGAATGAGTTTTCCTTGTTCGTCAATGTTGGGAAGTTTGAAGTTTGTTGACGAGAGACGCCTCCGACATTTCTGGAGACCCATATCGGTCAACCCGTATATCACATAGTCTATGTAGGCCTCTTGTTGGGTTGCCCGTATAATAATGGCATATTTGGCAGACTCTGGTCCAAGCCATTTAATAAGTAGGTCTATCTGTTCCGAGTCCCAATCTTGTAATTCGTCTATGACGTTTTTAAACCTGGTTTTCCATGTATGGAAGGATTCTGTCCGGTCGTTAAAGCATGTTAGCTGGGTGAACAGTAAGTCCTTGCGTAGGAGAAATCTCAGAGGTAGATCTGTTTCCGGTATGCATCAAGGATCTCTTCTGCAACACCCTGTTTTTGATGTTCAGCACGGATCTTCTCTGAAACGCCTAGTTTTTGTGATGCCAATTTACATTCCAAGATCTGGGATAAAAGTAACTTCTGGTGACTTAGTAACGGTAGGCAAGACAGAAGATGTCTGTGACGGCAAGTGCAGTACCATGGATGCCACGAACGCTAGTGCTTCATGACTTAGCTAAATCTTAACAGAAATTTGTTTGATCTTTTGAGGTCCGGTTACTTCCTGTATGGCAGTTGGTACAGGATGTTTATTGACGAAATCTTGCACACGCTGAAGCGGGTCTTTGGGTCGTTTCCAAGGATAAGAGCCTCGGCTTCTGCGGCTCCAGCTTCTCTCTATGCTTCGAGAAGGTTCAAATTGTCTTTAGTTCAGCCTTTTACCGGGTCACACGTGCAGGCTTATGTTCTAGTTGAGCGTTTCTGCGTTTTGCCGCTTATTCTAGTTTAGATTTTCTTTGTATTGCGTCTTGTTCTAGTTGAGCTTTTTTTGTGAAGCTTATTGTTCAATTTGAACTTTCATTGAGCAGCCTCTTGTTCTGCTTAAATGGCTTGTTGTTCCATTTCGAATTTGATTACAGTTTGTCTGAACAGAACCTGTTCCTCAAAAAATGCCTCCTGTTTAATGACCAAGGCATGTTTTTCGGCAAAGATCATTTTTGACCTAGCAGCCTCTGCTTTGGCACGCCTCCTCTGTGCTAGGCGTGACATGTCTCAGACGTTTGAACTCCCACTATGCGAGGTTTTCTTACCCTTAGATGGTGTTTTTTGGTAGATTTAGCCTTTATCAGAGCAAGCGGATGCTCGTGAAGGGTTCCTATAGCTAGCTCTACTTCAGACAGTTGTAGTATTCGTAGGGTTAGTTTTAGGTCATCAGACAGACCATCGAGAGATGTTTGAAGAACTACCCAGAAATCCTTCTCTTCCGGTTGAAACTAATGGCTACTACAGACGACAATTTACACTAGAAGAACAATCGGACGGCCGTTCCTGACTGCAGGAACGACCATCCAAGGTATCTATCGGTCATTAGATATACTCGGGATCACAACACAGTCGAATTTCTGATGAAAGATTGCATGTGTATATGTTCTTAAGACTCTCTGGCGTTTCTGGTCTTCTTCAGGAAGTTCAGGTGTACTCATCTATGCGCTTGCAATAATGAGTACAAGCTTGTACGATTTTGTCCTCTGTTGTAAGCAGTTGTTGGAGCTCGTTTGGAGGAGTGGTCATTTTTACTGCAATGGCCTGACCATTAAGTATAACCGACGATTGGGCTCAATCAGAAAAGATTATCAGGTACAATACTTTAATTATGGACCAATCTGACATAAAAGTCCGTGGTGATCCATGAATTTTGTCCAAGATGAAGTTTGTTTTTAGTAGTTCTTCAAGTCTTGAAGATGACCTTGCCATATTCAGTTCGAGGTACGTGTAAGAAAGGGGAAGGTGACGATGAGTCGATGTTTTAACGTTCTTATCAGGTTAAAGATTAATAATCCTCCTAATCTGAACAGATAAAAAATATAATCAAACGAACTATATAAATTGAGGAACGGCGTAAAAGAATACGTTATAATTTTTATGATGAAATTACAGATCTAAAAATTCGATAAAATAAACAGCAAAACCGCAGATGTTATATAGGATAAAATTTTACAAAATCACAAATCTGTCCCTGTTTCTTTTGTTATCATCATCAGAGAAAACGAAGAAAATTTACCGTCAATATACTGGACACCAAAATTCTCAAGACTCCATATAAAGAACGATACATGGCTGGATCATCAAAATGTTCGACTAAATATATTTATAAAGTACTGACGACTATTCTTTCTACAGTAGAAAATGGCCTTCAAAATTATTGTGATGAGATATATTCTTCCAGTGGGGTTAACCAGATGTGGATTATCAAAAGTTCTTAAGATCTACTACTTAATGTTAGATCACAATCTTAGCAATTTTGCAGCAACATTATTTATTTATTTTGCTTTACACTACTATTCCTCATGTTCATTTGAAAGATCGACTTCACCATCTCATTAAACAGAACTTTTTCTATGAAAATGGAAATCGTAGATACAAATTTCTTGTTTTGGGTTATGATAATTCTTAAATTTCTTGTTTTGGGTTATGATAATTCTTATTTTTTATTAAATATATATATATATATATATGCCGGTATTAGTATGGGCACAAAAATGGCCCCGTCATATGCCAACATATGTATGGGCCAACTTGAAAAACGCCTCTTGGCTAGCACTCCATACCAGCCCTTGTCATGGTTCCGATTCATTGACGATATTGATTTCAAATGGACAGATTCACAAGAACATCTTAATGAATTTCTAGAACACTGTAACTCTTTCCACCATTCACTAAAATTAAAATATGAATCATCTATGGAGAAAATAAACTTCCTCGATACTATGAGTTACACCAAGAACGGAACCATTATAACGGACCTTCATACCAAACAAACGGACAAACATCAATTCCTTTCTCCTAAAAGTTGCCATCCTAAACACTGCTCCCGTGGTATCCCATTCAGCCAGGCATTGCGAATCAAGAGAATATGCTCTACTGAAAATACGAAAAATGCTAGACTTGGACAACTCCGTAAACATCTAGTTGTTCGAGGATACAATAACAACATCATTGATAGCGCTTTCGAAAGAGCAAACAAAACTAGTCGCCAAGAACTTCTAGAGTACAAAGATAAGAATAAAGCAGCTAACAGAACACCCCTTGTACTCACTTACCATCCTGATTTTAAAAATGTGTCATCCATTGTTCAGAAGCATTGAAAAATTATAGAAAATGATTTAAATCTAAAAAATAGTATTTTCATCACCACCAGTCATGGCCTTCCGAAGACCTAAAGACATCCGTGACAAATTAGTGACATATGTATTAGCAAAGCAGCCTACTCCATCTCCCGGTTGCTACAAACAATCTGGTCCAAGGAATTGTTTGTGTTGTAAAGCTGCCAATACAAGCAGTTCTTCCATCAGCTCCGTTACTAAACAAAATTATACCACCTACTCTATAGCTAATTCCAACTGTAAAACGGAGAACTCAATTTATATATTAACATGTGACACTTGTGGCATTCAGTATGTGGGAGAAACAATGGACAAATGTAATATTCGGCTCAATAACCATCGTTCATCGTACAAAACCAACAAAAACTGTCCTCTCACAAGACATCTTCGTTCAACGAAATATCCTTTTGATAGTGTTACTTTCCAAATCATGGAAGTCAACACCGAGTGGGACACCACGGCGAGAAGGAGAAGAGAAAACTTTTGGATCAACCAACTCCACACTTTAGAACCTGATGGTCTTAACGAAAAAGACGAGAATAGATACAAGAAAGATAAAGAGTAATTTAAAACAAAGCTTCGTCCTTTTTATCCCGTAATATTGGCCAATGGACGTTGCTAACTTCAACTACCAATTACATGTATGATACATGTAGTAAAAAAAAGTATCGATTAAAAACATTAAATGTAAGTAAAATGAACCTCCGCAGTCTTATGTTATAGGACTATTAGTTATTGGTTCTTTATCCTAACTAATTGTTTTTGTGGTGTATATTACAAAAAGGGGGTGCTTTAAAAACACCGAAATACCTTAACAATCCTACAATACCTGCTTACAGATTAAGAGAGGTATTTCGTATTCTAAACCTAACTTTTCTCACATACAAAAATATATTTGTTAGATATTTTGAGTATACTGAACAGACAAATGTTAAGTACGTATATATATCAATCCCCTCTTTTCAATTCATTAGTTAAACAGACAGCTCAAAACAATATGCAATAAACGAACAATGATAATTTAGTTAACAGTGAATCCAGTACATTTTTCCAACTATTAAAGACCAATGAAAACATTTGATATGATTTGAAAACATGGTCAATTAAGTAGGATATTGTGGTTTCGTAGACATTAATGATAATTCTACATTTTCGATTTGTACTTTTCTTTATTTCATATTCTAGTATATATCATAACATGTATATATTTTGTGATGCATCTGTCAGATGTATAAATTCAAGTGGCAGATCCGGGGAAGAGTCCTGTGTTCAGATCCGTTTGTATGGGGAACATATTGTTGGTTGACAAAAAAAATGTTATGAATTCCCCCATACCTTATAGTGTTAAATTTTGAAATAAAATTATTTGATTGATGGAGGCTCAGACAAACCCCCCCCCCTTTTTTTGAAATTAAATGGTTGCTTCCTTATTGAGGGGTTGTTTCCTGGCTTGCTTTGATAGAGGATTTTGCATGTTTCACAGACGTTGCTTTCTTTTGATTATAAAAGATATTTTTCCTCTTATTTGCAAGCAAATAATTAGTATAACGTCAAAGTCGGGAATTTGACGAAGATCGCTTTGGCGGGCGATTTTCTCAAACCAATGTGGCATACTTCATGTTATCACAAGAAATGTATCGTGTCACACGATCGTTTACAATGCGATTCGCAAAGAAAACTTTGGTGGGATTAGCGACTCAATAATATGTTCTTCCATAACTCCCAACTGTCGACTTGTCAAAACTTTTTGATCGAACACAAACATGACACCAAAGAAATAAGACGCAAACTAAATTACAAGATCAATATAAGATGTATAAAAAAACAATTCCGAAAGTACAATTGGTTAACACAAACAAGAGGAATACAATGGGGAACGATATAAATCTATGCTACCCCAAAAACTCAACTTGACAGTAGTCAACTAATCCGGGTAACCGCATAATTAAAGTGTAACAAAATGTGTAACAAAACTTTTCAAATAATACAGGATTTATTACTGTCGGAGTAATTGTAATTGTTTAAGAAAAAAAAACATGTCAAATATGCAAATAATGATTATAAATTCATATAACATCCAACTTTGAAATTGCGTACAAATGTCAAATTTAGTTGTGCCACCTATAGGAAATGGTCTTAACCGATTGATAATTCATTTCTCAATTTTCGTAATTTTTTCCAGATTTTTACTATGTCGGGCAAAAAGTAGTAGCAGGTTATAAGGGGATCTCCTAATTGACGTAACAACTTGACTTGGGGTCGTTTTGAAAAAGAATGCATTGTTAACAGTTGTACAATACCAAAACCAAATCTTTATATGTATGGAGGAAGTTAGTAAAGGTTTTAAGTAATTTGTGGTAACGAAATCCCTGACATAATAATTTACCAGTAATACATAGTAATAAATAGATAGTTGGTTAAAATCAAAAACGTAACAACAGACACGGGCACAGCGAACTAGTTGTGAAATATAAACACCGTAAGATGGTGCCAAAGGAGTGTGGAGTTTTACCGAGTGAAAACGAAATATCTAGTAAAGGACAGTTATAACCGTTTAAATTTGATTTATTTAAAGTACGTTCCTTTGTGTATTTTTTTTGTCAATATATTTAGAAAATTCTTGATTATTTAACGAAATAGTATCATCAAGATAACGGTAATTGATAATACTTACTGGTATTTTGTGTAGTTTAGGTAACCAATACATAGTACGGACCGTCAAATGTTCAGAAGACGCCTTAAACTGTGATGAGGTTAAGTTATGTTTTTTTTTACTAAATGACTCTCTGTGGAGCGCACGGACTTGAATGTAGATTAATTTTTATTTGGCAACGTCAAAATTAAATATATCCCCAGAACTAAAAATTAAAGAAACAACAGACACGGCTTCATCAGCCTCATTTTTAGACTTATATCTCGAATTTGACTTACACAGTCATCTCAGTACCAGAATCTATGACAAACGAGACGATTTTAATTTTGAAATTATAAATCTTCCACACCTTAGTAGCAATATACCAACTTCACCTGCATATGGGATATATATATTTCCCAACTTATTCGATATGCAAGGGCTCAGACTTTGTTAAACGTCATTAGTGTCTAAGTAGAAAGTTGATGAACCAGGGGTAATGTCAAAGAGCGTCTCGTCCTTTTTCTAAAAAAGTTCATCGGAAGGTACCAAGACCTTGTTGTTATATTGTTCTTTCATTTGTTTTGTTCTATTACTAATATTACTTTTACTGTTGGATTGTTTTATGTGATAATCATTTATCGTGGCTCGGTACTTAAACATCCCGTCAATGTGTTTGTATTATCTTTCATTTTTTGCTGGTGTGTTTTGTATATGCGACTTTTTGTATTTCTTTGGTTCTTATAACGTGACTCTGTACTTTAAAAGATCCCGTCAGTATGATATTGTTCTATTTTATGTCATTATTATATATTTCTATTATGAATTACAAAATACGTTGAACCACTAACGTCAAAATTATTCAATCGCGTAGTGGAATGAACTATTTGTGGGCTCTTATAAATTCTATATATCTTTTGGACTATTTTAAATCTTGATCTATTTTTGAAATTAATTTTCACATACTATTTGATTTTTTAACCCTCTATGCTAACATTGCCTATGTGAAATTTTAAAATTGTTTGTATATACTAGTACATTGAACGACAAATATATGTGACGTATAAAAAATTGTGATGTCAGACACGCGAATCAATGAAATTTTTTTGTAGTTCTGTTAAATTGTACCTTTTAAAATTGTTACACGATGATGACTGCTATACTCATATTTTGACTATTTTATTTATTATGTCTGTTTAGTTCACGCATCATTGTAAATATAACGGATTTTGATGAGACTGTCATCAAAGTGAGAGGGTTAGCGCTATAAACCCAGGTTAAATCCACCATTTTCTACATTTGAAAATGCCTGTACCAAGTCAGGAATACGAATGACAGTTCTTGTCCATTCGTTTTTTATGTGTTTTGTTATTTGATTTTGCCATGTAATTATGGACTTTCCGATTAGATTTTCCTCTAAGTTCAGTATTTTTGTGATTTTACTTTTTATTCGTTTTGTTGGTAACAGAGACATATATGTGTATATATGTCTCTGGTTGGTAATCATTTTTTATCGATATGGATACTTCAAAGTCTTGAATAAGCATGAAATATTTCCTACTAGAAGTTACGAAAGCAAAAAACAACACAAAATAGGTATTTGGTTGAGAAAATAGTGCCTATAGTATGTAATATAATATAATGTGTTGTTCGCCCGTTAAAATCTTAGAAGAGAGGAAAGGGAGGAAGCTATTCATTTTGCTTAAATAACTTAGTTTTTGTGTTTTGTGCTGTTTTTATATGTTTTTTTTAATGTTGTTGGTTTGTTGGGGTTTTTTTTTTGGGGGGGGGGGGGGAGGGGGGTAATGATAAGTGAAAGGGTTTTACTGAAAAAGACTTCTATTGTTCATAACGGAGTAATTAAATCAAAAATGATTGAGTGAAAAAATAATTATATTCATCTGATATGTTTACAAGCTTTGTATAATATCGAGGATATCTCGATATTATACAAAGCTTGTAAACGTAACTCTTCATGTACAACAATTTTACTGTCACCTTCTATTTCAGCACAAATGAATCGTATTGCAGATTAATAGAAAATCGCAGTTCTACGCCTCACAAGTTTGAAAATTAACGGTTGGTCTTTATCCTCTTGTAGTATATCCTTTTCAAAACTTTAGAATCTTGGTTAAATGAACAACGTTAACCGCAGTCATCTGAAATATAAAAAAAATATAATGTGGTATTTTTGACACTTTTAAAAGAAAATATTCATAATCAACATCGTCTGCCAAAACCGCAATTATCATGTCCTTTTCAAAAATGTCTTCAATTGTATAATCATCTGTATTGCAATGGACTTCATTTATATCGAAATTGGTGTTATCATTTTGGATCATTTTCACTCTTCGAATTTCCTATAAATTGCGTTTTATCACACTCGTTGATGGCTCCATTTAAACAATTATCACAGCAATAACACGATAAGTGTCGAGCAAGAAGATCTGTAGAATGATTTGTTGTTATGATTTGGTGTATCTTGCGATTTTGGTCCACGGGTTTAAGTTTATATTTTGGAGACGAGGAATCTCAGCAATGTATTTGAATAGCCATTTTTTATATATTTCACTCTGTGGATTCTGGAGATTTGTCTGTGCAAAAATCATAAAGATCATGTGCCGTCTGAACTTTTGTTTTACCCCGAAGCACGGCGTTGTCTGCTTGATTCTTTAGAAACCCACCGGCAGCATCGTGTGGACCTTTGCCATGCGAGGTTTCAAAATAGTTTCTTATCAAGACATCTTATCCTAGATCGGACCTATGTGTACACACATCGCCCATACAGTTTCGGCTCTTGTACTGGGGACTGCAACCGTCGGTAAATTCATGCATTTTCTTAATTTCAGCAGAAATGTATTTGAAATGAGGGTTTGGACATATCTAGTATAGTGACGGTCATGATCTAAGTCTGGACTAAGGACAAAAAATTGTTCACTTACAATTACTGGTGAATCTAGTGTACTGTCGATCCCATCTGCCTCAATTATAGCATGTCTGTTTAAAATTGTTACGTGGATGCTTACCTCTGTTCTCTGAAAGTAAGCTGGATTTCAGTACGTTCGGATCAGCGGTAGTTCTCAGAGTAATCGTGTATTCAAATTGCGTGATTATTTGGGAGGTTTTTGGAATGTTTCTATATTGTTCACTTTGCCAGTTAGCTTTTTTGATGAGCCGGAGAGGTTTCAAGTAGTGATTTAAAATGGTTAAACATTTTGCCAGGTTTTGTTTTATAATAACTAACATAAGTTATGTTCTTGTTTTTCTGCCTTTTATGTTTATTTCAGTGTATTCAGTGTATTCAAATGTTTCCCACTTATTGTCAGGAGCATTTTTAGAGGTATCTAGTTCATTGTCGTAGAAGGACAATTTTTCGACTCCACATTCCTTGCAAGACCGATTTAAACACTTTGCGTGCGGTGCAGTCTTATTGCATAAAGTATCAGCACATATGACATTTAAATGTTCAAAAACTGGTAAGTTCTCTTGGTTCAAGTCTATATTACTTGCATTCAATTTTTTCCGAAATTCCATACATTTCTTGAAAAGAATTCGAATCTCTATATGCTGCCGACAACAACATGTATTGCGATAATTTTGCATGACTTGCATCACTGAAAACGGCTTGTAACTTTCACAAACGTTTTGATATTTCAAAATCTGGATATTTTGCTTTGAACTCTAAAAATACTTCAGTTTGCATTTTTTCGAGCAGGTATATTTGATGCGAAACATATTCACGATGCCCTATCCGTGAGCGTTTCACGTCTGTTTTGTTAGAATTTGTGCGCGAAACCATGGGGGATATCCAGAAATCATAAGCCTGTTTTTTTTTTTTTTTGTTTCATCGGAAGTAATATCAGATCTTGTTTTACTCTTTGTGAATTCGTAACAAGATTTTTCTGATCTCAAAACAGAAGTTCGAATTCGTTGACCGCCAGAAGGTGCAATCCCAACTTATGCGCTGCTTTAATTTTCTCTCCTTTTGAAATTTTTCCCCGCTGACCGAAGCCGATATTACATGCATAGCATTGCGTGCATCATAATTTTTTTTCTGTTTTGTTTCATGTATAAATCACTTCATGTTTTCTATGACCTATTCAGAGAGAGATGGACTCTGTCGTTTAAAAAATGTGTTTTGCTGTTGGTGACACACACAGATAGTGTTGTAGTATAGCTTGTTTTTTACTTGGAGATGCTAGTAGAGCGTCCTTAAGCCTTTGCAGTGCCCTGCATTTGGCCATCCTATTTTTAAATATTGCATTTAGAATATCGTCATTTTGATTTTTTTGTTGTCGTACATTTTGTGTTTTGTCTCGTGCCTTTTTTTCATTTTCTGTCTTTGATTTCTTTTATATAACGCGCTTTTGGACACTCTCACTTTTCGGACTTCTGATTCGTATTGTGTTGTATTTTTCTTTATATTTATTGTAATTTTTATTTTTCTGCTCTTTTCTTTTTAGTTTCTTCATCTCTAAAGGTCGCCTGATGTCCGACTTCTCATACCTATGATGGCAGTTCAATAAAATACACCAAATGATGTTTGCTTGTCATGTTTTGGAACTTTTGTCAGATTTTCGAAATCCTCTGGTTTTAACCATTTGATTGCCTTAAAAAATTTGCCCATGAACCCCAATTTTTCTTTTTATAAATCTTTTACATCTATAATTGTAAGCCATCTTTAAAAGTCTTATACAATCCTATTTATTTCTTGATAGTTTTTGAGAACTTTAACTGGTCAATAATAAAGCTATGAAAAATCAAGAAAGAATATTTTCCCGCCAAAATGTCAATGGCTAATATCTCGAAAACAAGCACAATGACCCCTATATTTTGTTTGCTTTTTAGATTCCTCAATTAATCCCCTATGAATATATACTAGTATTATGGAAAGTTATTTATTTTGAAACTGAGCAGCAAATTTCCTTAACACAAAAACAAAGAATAAACTTTTAGAAATAATTTGAAAACACATATATGTCATGGGAAAAAAGTGAGGTCTCACTCAAAAATGTTTTTGTTTTTTTATTTAAACATAATTTTCTTGAGTTTCGTTTTCATCATCTGATGAGTTAAACACAAATTCATTTTTTTTTTCGATTTTAGTTTGGCTAGAATAATAGCAAACTTTTCAACAAATATTTTTCTTTGTGTTTATCTCGTCAGAAAATTAAATTGGGCATGGATAATATTATAACCAAATAAACAATAAAAGTTTAAAACTTCAGACATTTCTACATCTTTTGATATCTATATTATGAAAGTCGCTCATACAGTTACTTCGTAATAATTTTTTGAAAAATATCGATTTTAGTTGAAATGAGTGGACTTTTCTTGACTGGGAACTCACTTTTGTGTATGTATATAGCGTCCCGAATTGAAAACGTTCAAAAGATAAGACAAGTGTTAAGTGGACATACTTGCAAGACATTTGATTTGTTAAAAAACGAAGTCATTTTGACTTAACAGTTTAACAGTATGTTATCGTATTGTGGGGTAAAAGTACAATTACGCAAAAGATGCAATGACGTTGAAACTGAAAGTGCTTTGGTAAAAAGCGGCGAAATTCGACATTGGACAATCTTGCAAGACATTTTCCTGAAGTCAATGCGTTTTTATTTGTGGTGCGAGTGCTGTAAAATTCCGGATTCGAAATGGTCTATCTATTTACTTTTGTAGGAAAAAGTAAAATCACAAAAATACTGAACTCCGAGGAAAATTCAAAAAGGAAAATCCAAACTCAAAAGGCAAAATCAAAAGTCCAAACACATCAAACGAATGGATAACAACTGTCATATTCCTGACTTGGTACAGTCAGGAATAATTTATGAAAACAAAATTTTATATCATTTGATATTTTTAAAAGCGATGATTTTTGATAACTTACCATTTTCCGAAACCTGACCATGGCGAGGATTATTTATTTTTGAAAAAAATCAGCTTTGACCGTTCCATCAACGCATAAACAGCAATGACGTCATAAATTATATATGACATTTATCATTCATGCGAATTTTCGCGGATTTTGAAACTCTTTCTTAGACCACAAAAATTCCCGGAAAAGTTATTTTGCGAATAATTTGTTACGTCTGACACGCATATTTTTCGTGTAAATGTAATGCACCGCAACGAACATAGCGCGCTTGAATCTACCAAAACTTTATTTCGAAATCATCCTTAATTTATTGCTGGACAGATGACAACATAAACCATCAATTGCTGAATTAGTATTTGTGCTTCTAAAAACAATGTGGAAGCCTTGATTAACATTTTTGTTTTCTAGTTTTTATACAATATTTCATGCATTGTTTTTATAATAAAATTGAGAATGAAAATGGGGAATTCGTCAAAGAGACAATATCTCGACCAAAGAGCATAAAACAGCCGAAGGCAACCAATGGATATGCAATACTGCGAGAAAATTTCGCACCCGGAAGCGCTTCATCTGACCCCTAAACAAAAATGTGGACTCTTTCTGTGATAATGGACGTTTATAATAACTTGGATAGTCTATGAAATATCCTAAATGTCCAACTGGACTGGTAACAAGAAGCTATCAACGAAACTAGATATTCTTAAGACTGTTCTAATAACTAAGAGTGTAACACGATGCATTTTTACAACGTACATGGTCCTCAGGATAACTCACAGCCCTTTAAGAATTCTCTTTTATAATTCTTAATTCATTAGTGGAAAGATAAAATGTCGATATAGAACAGCCAAACAAAAACGTCATACTAAGGAAATCGAGTCATAAAAACATTTGCTTTTCAATATCGGTATTCAGGCCGCTAAGTGTATAGCAATGTGTTACGTTTTAAATGTATTTCTAGACGATTTTAGGACCTACAGAAGATAAATTATTCACATATTTGCAAACGATCCTTTTTAAATTTTAATTTATCAGTAGAAAAAAGTGGCGATACGGATTACGTCTTTTTGGGATAGAATTATAGATGTGGACCAAAACAAACTTGGCAGTTATAATTCGGAGAAAAAGTTCCTGATAGGGAAGAATTAATCTCGTAAGATTTCATATTTGACACAAAATAGCACAAGTTTATTTATTTTGCTAGGATTTCATTCAATATTTCTCATTTGTTTATATATCCCTAGGTCGAATAAATCATTTCTTTGATAGGTGTGTTTCTTAAATGTTCTTCTTATCTAATATCAACAGTGACCAAAATTAATAATCACAATAAGTTATACTTTTTATGTCCCCGCAACTATAGTTAGGGGCATATTGTTTTACCCCTGTCCGTCCCATTAAGGAAATAAAGTTATTTCGGATAATCCCTCCTACAGTTTAATTGATAAGATTTTTTTTAATTTACTTGCTCGTTGTACATATATCAAATGTGGTCAAAGTTTAGATTTTTATCACTTAATTCGCTCTTTTGTAAGATAGGTAAGTCTTTTTTGAGTATATACTTGCATAAGAGGTGCATAGCGTTCCGCATAAGTCCTCCTACAATTTGATTGCTAGGTAGTTTTCACTTTGGTAGCTGTATGTACATGTACTGTAGTTATGCTTAAGGTCAGAATTTTTATTGTTATTGTTATTTGCTTTTTAGGGAGATAGTTGATCTTTGAAATTTTTGGAGTATATACTTGAGTAAGAGGTGCGTAAACATAGGTTAAATACCATGCATGCTGATTAAGGAGCTTCCATTTGATCTAATCTTTGACCTATGTGATCCCATGATCACACTTTTGCATTTTAGAATACCGGTAACACTTTGCATCTACAGGGGCATAATGTGCATATTCCGGACACTATAATATCCCAAAGAAAGACCTATATTGACTTTGTATAATACAGTTACTTCCGAGGTGAGTGCGGCTTTAATATAATTAATGCTGTAATAATAGAATTAATCCTTTAATTATCTATTTCTAAAAGTGCCACCTTTGAAGCCCGATTTAATTTATTGGATGAAAATATCTGCAGATTCGTCAACGACTTCAACAGTCCCAAAGTCTTATATCACTTTATCGTCATCTACTGCCGTGGTAACAAAGAAAAATGAGACACTTTCTACCTTGAACAGAGGGGAACAGAACGATACAACACCGGATCATAATGCTACACCTTCAACCACTTTGAACGTTGATTTTTCTTCCAAAATTAACAAAAGAACTACAGTAACTACATATTCAACACAACAAACACAAAAAGCACAGGAAATATTGGAAGGTGATAACATAACAGTTGTGTGTACAGGAGGTGTTGGAAAGCCTCCAGCAAAACATATCTTCCAAAAGTATCGTAGTGGCCACGTTTTATCTTTGACCTTTACAGCCACTGAAACATCATTACGGGAGATTTCTGAAAATTGTTCCTACTATCGTACCAGTAACCTCACGTTCCAAGTAACAGCCGATGACAACAATGCAGTGATACGATGTGTGGTTAATTCGTCAATAGCAGAGCCGGATATGTATGTAGAAACGGCACCAATAGAGGTGTACTGTAAGTATATAATTTGTAACCTTATTCGTGGAACTAAGTAATAGGTTTCCTTTGCACATTTTACACAACACTCTACATGTTATTTAGCTAGATTTTATTAAATTATTTCATTTTTTTTTTTCATTTTAAACGAAGCCATAACGAGTTAAAAAAAAATGCATACTACTCAAATATTACATTTAATTTTTCATTTTTATGTATGTTTTGATTTTCTTCTTTTATTTTCTTGAGTGTGTTAAGTTTATGAAATTTATTTATTAATTTTCTTTAAAGCAATAAACCTCCACAGAAACAAATACTTGCTTATAAACAGGATAACGTTGTCAAAAAAGGATTCGAAAAATTCAATGGAAGAAAGCTACGTAGTTTCTTCAAAGCATTAAGGGTGTAAAATCACATTTATACAGCTCTTATATGTCATACAGCCTATGATCTCTTATAAACAATAGGTTTCCTTTTGAACGATTTTGTTTCGAATTGTACCTGGTCAAATGTAGTAAAAAAGATTAACATTCTATCACATGTACTGTGGATTTATTGATTTTTAGGAAAGGGGTTGTACCCATCCTGTTTATTTTAAAACTTATAGTTTGTAATGTAAAATATTTTTGTTTCGATTCCGATGAATTTTGGTCGATTGCAGAAACATAAGTTTTACTGACCAGTGCTTTCCTATTTGTAGTTGTGGGATTGTCAGCTTCTTGCCTATAACAAAAAAAAGTCAACAATATTTGATTTTCACCTTCCTTGTAACCTTCTCATGTCAATCCTAGAACTTCTCATTTTCACGGTTCATTAATCAATAGTAATTTAAAACGGTTTGATCAAACCCTCAACGACGCGGGACGTTTGCGTTTTTATTTTTGGACACTTGCGCTTCAAATCATAGGACATTTGCGCTTTTAAAAAAAGGACATTTGCGCTTTTTACATAGGACATTTGCGCTTATGCAATGTTTAGCTTTTTATGACTTTCATCCTCTTTCATCCGGGCTTGACTTTCAAAGAGAGTGTGAACGTCTTCTCTTGATTTACGCAAATTCGGTTGAACATTTTCTTCTTATTCTGTGCACTGCTTTTGAAACAGACTGTAAATCCTTAGGATGCAAAGAATCCTCATCCACATCTTTCAATCCAGCACGAATTATTTTTGATAGCTATGTGTAAGGTCGTCACCAGCTTTGTGTTTTGCATACACTCTTAGCTGATAGCGCTCAATGTTTCTGTCTGTCTCAAAATATTAGTAGTCTGTTTTAATTCTAGCATTACAATTTTTCACGGAACATCTGCATGAAAAGTCTCGGTTTGTTCAAAACGATATAATTATCCATCATGACATATACTATTTTTTCTTTTACTGGTCTCCAGTGAACTAACTAACCACAAATATAAGTTGAATTTATTTACGTGATAATTACAACTTATCAAAATTACAGGTAAAAGACTATACGTAAAAAGCGCAAATGTCCGGTTAATTTTATACAGGTATATCAAAATTTTAAGCGCAATTGTCCTATCGTTTTACAGGTAAAAAAGCGCAAACGTCCTGCGAGTAATATACTGATTAGATCAACTGCATTTTGTCTTTAAAATCATTGTCAGGTATTTAATGGGATTAATTAGACCTTAACATCATTTGCATTTAATAATTTTGATAAAGCAGCTAGGTTATTCTGTCGAGTTATCATGAATTAAAGGTCAACGACATACTTTTGTTTGAATGACCGTTAATTGTGCATACTCACAAGATCTTTCGAAAGTTTTTGATAAAGATCAGTTCCTGGAAGTTATAAATAATAAGATAATGACATTTAAGCTAGAAAATAATTATGATGTTTATTTCCAGCTAACAGAACATATCTCAAAAAGTACAACAAAAATACTGAACTCCAATGCAATTTCTAAGAGGTGATCGTACATTTAGAATGAAAAAATCGAACATAACAATTGAAAAACAACGGTCCTAATCCTTACTTGGTACAAGCATTTTTCGAAGAAAAAAATATGGGTTAAACCTGGTTCTATGTCAAGATAAACCTACCACTTGTAAGAAATTTGTTTAAAGTTATATTGACAAAATCTGGTAATCAACACAAACAGACATAACATGTTTAATATGACATTAATTGGGATCTATCAGCATCAACTGCGTAAAGCTCGCTTTCTCATGTTTCTATCATGTTAATGGTCTGAGTATCAGAAACAACTCTGAAGTATGAGACATTTAATGAAAGATACATAACTTTGAATTTAATGGTTTAAATAAAAGAAATTGCAGACAAAATCAAGCAAGTAAAAAAATAAAAAAAATAAATTGTATGGTTTGCACGATAACATGTAGAATGTAGTCTGTATGTCTCATGATTATTTCTTCTATTCAATATTTTCTCTAACATGTATGCATGCATCTTTATTGCTTACTTTGTTTTAGATGAAGTAAGCATGCCAACTATAATAGTTTATCCAAATAAACCATACTATGTAGAAGGCATAAATACAAGTATACATTTAACTTGTAAGAGCGATGGTAATCCTAAACCATATTACCAATGGTATAAAGAAAACAATGAGCTCATAAGCACAAATGAACACTTTACTATTTCGGATATCAATGTAACGAATAGTGGAACATACATCTGTAATGTCAGCAATACTGTCAATGGCAACACGCACAGAAACGCTAAACATGTGCAAATTAATATAAGGAATAAAGGTAAATTAAGTTTAAAAAATTGGTACATGAATTTAAAGCTTATGCTTGTATGTTCCTTATTTGCATGATATGCAGCATTTTGAATTCGGTACCGATAGTAATGTTTCAATATTAATAGAGGTATACGTATTATGTAAATGAAAACCGGTGTTCATAAGCTATCACAGCTTGCCAAAATAAATGTTCAAACATTATTATACTAAGTGATCACTTCTTTGGAGGGAATTTAATGTTTGCTTTACCACAGGGACTCCTAACGTTAAAAAATAAATGTCGGGACCCCTAAAGTAAAGGAAGCCCTTCTTTGACTCTAGTAGTCCCACAACCTATATATATGTAATTTCAATTCGACCACAGAATTGATAGAGTGCAATAATGACTACATCTACTTCAGGGCTCCTTCAACCTTTATATAGGTCAATTGGAACCCTAGGGTAAAAGAGTGCTATAATTTCTTATTTACATAAGGGGTCCCACAACCAAGTCAATACTTTATAAACAATTAACACAACCGTATAAATTTAAATTAAACTACATATTGTGGGACCCTCTCATTTTTTAACAATAATGTTGGGACCCCTAAAGTAAACAAGAACTATCTTTAAAAAAGATATCCGACGTATTTAAATTTGAGTATATGTTTAAAACTATCATTTCGATAACCTTCAGAAGCACAAAGATACCATTTAGATAACGTTTTCTCTGTTTGTGTTCAGTATTCTCGGTCCTCGTATCTTTCTGTTTACATTCACCAAAACCCCGCGGAAATCTCACATTCGTAGGTGCGTTCTAAAAGTCATGTACGTTCGTACAACAAAGTTTACATTAAAAATTATATAATTGTCCCGAATAAAAAGCTGTCACGGATGCCAAAGAGCTATTGGAGAAACAATTATTTTTTTAAAAATATAAATCTTTGTAAGATCTAGTTCAAATATTTATAGTTTTTCACTTGCTTTCCATGACGATATAATTAACGAGACGTTTTCTCAAACACAACCAAATCACCCACCATGACAGCATTTTGTCCAATCACAGAAAGGATTTTCGAGCATGCGTATTCAGCTGTTGCCATATTTAAGCGTCCTTAAGTCCAAAGGGCACAAACCGAAACTATACCGACTACGTCGGAAAAACGGCCAATTTTTATTCGTTACTGCAAAAAAACAAACTTTAAATATGGAACTTCTCCTAAGTCATACTACGATTATGATGTAGACCGTCATTGGGTTTTATGCAATTTGATTGGATTGAGTTATTAATAGTTTACCGTCAAACTTTTTATGTTTTTTATACACATTTATTGAGTAAATCATAATTCCAGATTTACATTTTACGCACGGGTACGCTAGGTAAAATTATTGTTTATCTTTAACAAAATATCAATACAGTTTTCATTCTCATTATAATGTTATAATTACAGTTACTATAAAACAAAAGAAAATAAAGTCAAAATATGTCTGATCTGCCTATTGTGGACATACAAAAAATCAATACGCTCGTTTTAAGTCAATTTCGACTACATACCAACATCTTTTTAGGCACTACAGTCAATACGTAATTCTGTAAAGAACTTTTTGGAAATCTGTTTTTTTTATAGCTCTCAGTAGTTTTCACAAAAATTACACTCTATATTTACCCTTTATTATTGTAGTAATAATCAGTTTTGACTATCATATCATATATATTTGTTTATTTCATAGCGTATACAACACGCATAACTCTCGACCATTCTAGAACTTTAGGTAGGATCAACAACTTCCTTACTTATACTTGTTTATACATTTTCTTCTTTTCTATTCTTTGTTATTCTTATTAAAGGCAGTTATGAATGGTATGTCATGTTTATCTGTTTATTTTATAGCCCATACAGCATGCATAACTCACGAACATTCCAGTACTTTGGGTAGGCTTCAGTTTTCAACAATTTCCTTGCTGTTTCTTGCCTGTGCAATTCCTGTTTGTTTGTTAAGTTACAACATTTAAGTATACAATTCCACGGCGCCCTCAAAAATTCTCAGAAACTAATTTATTTTCAGATCAAATTTGACATTATAAAGAAATGGCCAACATTTTCAACCTCAACAGAAAAAGTTGCCTTTACCAGTTTTGGTTGTGTACATATATCTTTTTAAGTACACTAACATCGGCTTACATTTTCAATGTAAAAAAATATGAAATATGAAATTTAATATTAAATGAATAATAACAGCTTCTAACTTACTTCTTATAAGTTTAGTTTAGTTTAGCTCTTTTTCAGCATACGAAGCTCCATCTACAACTTTTAAAACAAGCGTTAGCAATAAAACTTCGGTTGTAAAACAGTCAAGCAATGGAAACACAAGTAGGTTACACAAATATGTATCAATTTTAAGAACCACAGACAATATTTTGTTTGCTATGCACGTGTTATGACACAGTGCATATACTTAAATTGTAATATTATGTTATGGCCAAATAGCTATTTCAATTAGGTAAATTTCAAAGAGACTAACTTTACATCCATAGTTAATCATAGAACATGGGCTCTTTTTCGTAATCATTTTAACTTAATTTAATTTATTTTTCTTTTTGTATTTCCTGTTATGTTATTTGTATTAAAATCATCGACCATGGAACCAAACTTTGTATGTTACTAGCAATGTGCAGGTTACTATCCATATCCTTATTTAGAAAAACAGACTCTTGTTGAAAGCTAAAACATGTTTTAGCCGACCTCAGTTTGTGTCTGCAGCCAATCTAATACGTTTTTATTATGTGGTATAAGGAAGGTTTGGGTTTAAGCGAATTTGGATGGAATAAATTTCAGAAAACACACTAAATTTATAAATTGTTCATTTAAATTTCTAGCACGGGAAGATACGGTTGTTGGTGGACTGACGTGATTTATAGCATGTACTTATCCTTAATTAAGAAACTATCCACCTCCCTTCGGCAAAATTGACCATTGATGAATTTTATTATTTTGTGTAGTTTCATTTTGGTCATTCCGTATGTAGGAAATGGTGGATTAATATTGTTTTATAGCTAACTTAACCTCTCACCACTTGTATGACAGTCGCAAAAAATCAAAGAAAAGCGTTTCGTGCACAATAAATATAATTATAATGTGTTTATTTCAATTTCAAAATTCATCATGTCAAACATTGAAATATTAGATAGATTATTATCATCAGTGAGTTTACCTAAGATCATGTTTATATATTGTTTGTATTCAAGGTGCAATAGTGGTTGGTACACTGTGTGGATCAATAATATTAGTTCTTTGTGTGATATCATTTGGAATTATACATAAAAAGTACAAGTAAGTATTGACTTTAAAAAATCTTGGATTTTAACGAAATGAAAATAAAGCTAAAAAGATATTTTGATACATGATGTAATTTGAAATGATGTGAACAGTGGCAGATTCAGAGGGGGCGTAAAGGGCGTACGTCCCCCCCCCCCCCCCCTTTTGCTTGGACTTTTTTTTTTTGTAAAATAATTAATCAGACTAGACTTCGTGAACTTTGCCATTTCCCGTGTATTTAATTTTATGCGACAATTTTTTACTTATAAAGATATTTACTGATTATGTCAAAATCATGTCATTCTCTATGGTAGAGTTGATCAGTGCGTCAAAAAAAACGTCACTCAGTCATTTTGAAAATTTACAGTAACACATTGCTTAGGCTGAGGATGTCAACCTTGATACCTTCAAAGCGACACCGGATTGCGCAAGAACGAAGTGACTTCTATTTCACAATTCAACCAAACAGAAAGTAATACTATATTACTCTCATGAAAAAAATTTCACAGAAATACTATTTACCTACGGAAACGTGTTGAACCACAAATGGCCCAGGCTATTTTAAAATAACATGATAACTGAATAATAATCTCCAGTCAGTATAAGATCTAGATAGATTTAAAGTCTAAGGTACGAACCATTTGATTTAAGGAGGCAGTCTAAGGTATTTAAGAGAAAAAAACTCTGACTCTGATTTTTGCATTAAATAAAAATTCTGGCCGTATCTGGATTGAAAACAATAATCTTGTCCACTTTTTTGCTATAAGAAATGAAAATTTCCAACAGAACTATTTAGCATTAATTGAACATGTTGAAAAAAAAACGGGCGTATTATTTTGAGGCCGGGGTTTGTATGTCTGACCGGAATGTCTGTTTCGCAGAGCTGATAAATTGAATACTTTTTTCAAGACCAGACTGCAACCTGCCTACTGGGTGAGGCCTTTATGTCTCTATTTGTCGACCGTCATTCACATATTCGTCGTCATTTCAGACTAATTCGTAGCCTTTGGTTGATTTGGAACCCCTCACCTCCCTTAATTTTGTTGGGTGAAACTTATCAACCAAACATTTGGATAAAAAATGCTTGTTTGACTTTTTTAACTCGTGTCGGTCGTATTGTAAATCATCGATTAGCCCGGCGTATTTCTAGTTTACAACAAGAAATCTATGAGGTAATGCTAACTTAACATACAACAAACGAGAATTTTCCATGTCTATGTTTTACTGACAAGTCCCACATCAAATATATCAGTACATAGCTTTGGATCCATACTATCATTTTATGAAAGACAATCAATAGAGAAAATACAGCATAAAACATGTCCAACTCTTACACTTTACAGCAACTATAGAATATACATGCCCCACGCCAGGAACCGTTTAAAAAGTGCATTTTACACTTATTTTATGTTTTTTAGTCCAAAAAAGGTCCCCAAAAAATTTCGCCTCGCTCGCTTGGCACTCTTTAAAAACTTATTTTTGGATAGAGTATAGTTCATTGTTATCCATTCGTTTCATTAAGACTGCTGATAAGATTAGCTACTTAACTGAATTAATCTATAGCATTTCATTAACCTTCACGTTTTTGTTTTAGTATGTTTAGATGTCTTCTAAGGAGAAACCGCAATGATAGATCAGTAGATTATGTGAACACGGTACATCAACAGGATCCGTCGTTGTATGAAGGAGTCGGTCAGGCTTTAGATGAACATAATTATGAACAACTATCTAGGAGGGAACATGTGTACAATAATACCAACTTTATTAATAACTAATGTTAGACGATGTGATTGTTGCAAGACTCATTTAAAGATATTTTTCACTTATTCTTTTTTCAAGAAATAATCATTATTTTGATTATCTCTGACAATATTGATAAACTTGCATGTATTTAGTAATATCCTTTCTAAAAGAGGGACGAAAGATACCAAAGGGACAGTCAAACTCATAAATCCAAAACAAACTGACAACGCCATGGCTAAAAATGAAAAAGACAAACAGAAAAACAATAGTACACACGACACAACATAGAAAATTAAAGAATAAACAACACGAACCCCACCAAAAACTAGGGGTGATCTCAGGTGCTCCGGAAGGGTAAGCAGATCCTGCTCCACATGTGGCACCCGTCGTGTTGCTTATGTGATTACAAATCCGGTAAATAGTCTAATTCGGTAGGTCATATTCATGAAAGGGAAGGGGATTGTAGTTACGACGTAAGGAACATATCCGATATCATTTGTGAAACGGTTATTCCATAACGGTCAACTAACTCTAAACTATAAGACATTCAAAGAAAATACATAATTTTATGTCTGTAAATGGCAGTATAGAAATTTGTCAAACAAGTACAATTTTCGGTAAGTTCTTACAAGTTGTTAAAAAAAACAATTGTCGAACCCTGAACAATGCCAATTTTGAACTTTTTGGTCTTATCTGAAAATGCAAGATGTCCGTCATAGTAGATCACAGTTTAAAATAAACACATAGAAATAGCTCTCAAAAAATCTGGTCCGGGCTCAATCATCATACTCAGTGGAGGAACCACTGGCAAATATACTAACACATTATCTAACTATTACACATTGATCTGTGTCCACACTTGTACATATAATCAAATTTAAAGTATTCATTATCAATCGCGTTCGAAGAATGAATGAATTATACCTATCGTCAGGAGCGCGACTCGTACGTGTTACTTGATATGTACATATAAGTGTTCTTTTTTCGTTTTTGCGTGTAATTGTGGCTCATTTGCATGTGTGTGTTTTATCAGAAGTTATATGATCTTATAAATACTTAATTACCAGTTGATTGAAACTTATTTGTATTTAAATTGTGTTATGAATTTTCACAGGAAACATATATTGATTAACTGATATCTATGATATGACCTGATTTGAATGCTCAGAACTTTAACTATCAGAGGTTATACAGAATTACTTAAACACCATAGGCGGATCCAGGCCCCCCCCCCCTTTCGTGGGAAAAATTTAGTTGATTATATAGGGAATCATTGAAGCATGACTGGAGCGCCCCTCCTTAGGAAAAGTTCTGGATCTGCCACTGAACACGTTATCTTAAAAGTTCATAAATTGTAGTATGGGGACTTTTTACAAATTCACCATTCCAAGCACAGAAAATAGCTCTTGAAATGCGTAAGCAATATATACTTAATATTTAATAACACGACGTGCGCCACATGTGGAGCAGGATCTGATGTTACCCCAAGTTTTTGGTGGGGTTCGTGTTGCTTAGTCTTTAGTGTTCTATGTTGTGTATTGTGTACTATAATTTGTCTATTTGGATTTTTCTTTTTTAGTCATGGCGTTGTCAGTTTATTTCGATCTGTGAGTTTGACTGTCCCTCTGGTATCTTTCGCCCCTCTTAACATATTCTGCGACCTATTTATTTGTCATCGTTGTACCATTTTTTTTTTATAGAATTGGAAGTATCATTTTTGTTCAAATTTGTTCAATGATAAATTTAAAAAGTGTAGATTGAGGAAACAAGAAAAGTCACAAACATCCTAAAATATGACAAACTTCCTTTAAAAAATAATATACTTGTGTCGCAAAGTACATATAAAAATGTTTTTGATCAGTTATAAATATATAATGAGATAAAAGATTGTCATAAACATCTTTAAAAATATGTCTTTTTTTTAAATCTTCTATTCACACTTCCATACACATGATACAGTAGTTGGTCAACGTGGTATGAAAATAAATAATGCTGTTTTTTGTCCAAAAAATGGATATGTTTACCTACCTGCTTCCTCTGAATATAATAAACTTATTATTATAAAAGAAACGTTTGTCAATATATACAAAGAAACATTATGCAACGGGGACAACAAATACTTATATTAAACAGAATACACACGTTTGTGTTGAAATATAATCTGTTTGATAACATACATAACATAAATTAGACCGTCAGTTTTGAATTGTTTTACATTTGTTATTTCGGGGTAATTTATAGCTTGCAATTAAAGAGTGTCTAGATAGGGGAGTCCCTCAATTCTGAATTCTATATTTTTTATATCATTGTCTCTTAATTTGCCCATTATTCTTTATTATTTACATTCAAGCACCACCCCTATATTCTGGTTGGGGTTTTTTTTTTTTTGTTGTTTTGTTCTGCCTATTTCTCTGGGGTCTTTTTTACCTGTATCCTTTATTTTTTGGCTTATTTTTCTGAATTCTCATTTATTCTTTATTTTTTTCTTAGTTGTCACATTTTGCACATTTACTCTTTAATTGAAAGTCCGTGTGGAGTAACCCATCCAGACTTCCGTGTTTTATCAGTCTTGAAATAATATGTTACATTTATTTTGGTAAATAAAAATGTATGTCATCATTAAAAGGTAATTACAAATACAAATTGTACCCTAACCCATTGGAATGTAATAGGATGTGGGGATACAACTGTTATCTTTATTCTTTCAATTCCAAAGTTCACTAATAAAACTGGATCAAAATGAACTGCTTGAACTTTAGAGTGATCAAGTGCCTTGGCTACTTAAATTGACAATTTGTCGTGTTTAAGGGCTAGAGTATTTACATTCTTTTATTTATTCATTAAATCTGTGATATTTGTTAGACGATAAGATAATCTCAATGCGTTTGACTAGAGGAGGATGAACGGATCATCTTCATAAAAATGATTTTCGTCGATATACTCTAGGCTTTCCGTGGTGTGGTTGGTCATGTTTGTGCAATGTTTTTGTGTATATTTTGTCGTTTCGTTTATTTCCTGGTGACATATTATGACGGCGCAGTCTCCCAGTTCTTCTTCGTATGAGGATTTGGTTCATAACACATGGCTATTCTCAAACATAAAATTGAGAATGGAAATGGGGAATGTGTCAAAGAGACAACAACCCGACCAAAATAAAAAAACCACAACAGCAGAAGGTCACCAACAGGTCTTCAATGTAGCGAGAAATTCCCGCACCCGGAGGCGTCCTTCAGCTGCCCCTAAACAAATATATACTAGTTCAGTGATAATGAACGCCATACTAATTTCCAAATTGTACACAAGAAACTAAAATTTAAATAATACAAGACTAACAAAGGCCAGAGGCTCCTGACTTGGGACAGGCGCAAAACATGCGGCGGGGTTAAACATGTTTGTGAGATCTCAACCCTCCCCCTATACCTCTAACCAGTGTAGAAAAGTAAAGCATAACAATACGCACATTAAAATTCAGTTCAAGAGAAGTCCGAGTCTGATGTCAGAAGATGTAACCAAAGAAAATAAACAAAATGACAATAATACATAAATAACAACAGACTACTAGCAGTTAACTGACATGCAAGCTCCAGACTTCAATTAAACTGACTGAAAGATTATGATTTCATCATATGAACATCAGGCACAATCCTTCCCGTTCACCAAACGTTTGTTTGGGTAGATGAATGTGTGTTCACTGGTCTTCTCTCGTACTGAATCTAATGTTTAGTTTGAGATGGGCGTCTGTTTGGCAATGCAGGGTGCCTAAATACGCAGCCTAGTCCTGTCCGATTGAGAAAGTTAAATCAAATATCCCGTGTAGTAAGGGTATCGCGATCACGGTACATTAAAGATCGCATCATCTGTTTTTTAGAATCCCCTGTAAGTCGCCTTTTATAACTACTAGTACGTAAAAGGGTTGTCGCTGTCTAACATATCATATCCTTAATTTAAGGTGAAAGTCCTGATTTAATGCATGTCCTTTATGATTTATTTTTTTTATATATATTTTGAGTTTTTAAAATTATTTAGATATGAAAGTTAGTATGCGGTCTATTTTTTCCATCACTGAATAAATTTATTTATTATTAAGTCTGTACATTTCTCAGTTATACACAAGGACATTATAGATATGAAAACTGACTAGTTAGGTTTAAATATTCAAATTATGATTTAAAGTTATTGCTTTTGTTAAAACCACATTCAAGATATTATCAATAAATTACTTTTTCGAATAATATACTATAATTATAGAATGATATAGAAAGAGCTTAGTGTTGTTCACTTATATAATTTTTTAAAACATTTCAATAGGATGTCTATATAGGTCGCATATATAATTGAAATTTGTAGTGTGAGAGAATTCAAACATGAGGATTTCTTCCTGTTTACTCTGAATGGTGTTATGAATATTATAATATATTATGTCAACGCGTACAAGGAAGCACTAACAATTGAGAGGAAAAAGGAAATCATTATTTGTTTTTTCGTGGGGTTTTTTTAATGCACGAAAAATACAAAGGTCTGCAAAGTCCTACAAGTACAAAATAGTATTTTAATTTACTAATCTTTTATCATAACTAATCATGAAAAAAATGCAGATTTCTCTTTCTTAGATATAATATTATTGACCAATGAACTGTAAAACTTAGATAAAGTCAGAAAGGACCTTGCCAGACAGACATTTTAATAATTCCATTCATGTTGTTTATAACAAATTTTTATACGAACCTCACTAACCCATACCGTATATATTGAAAATAGATAATAATTTTCTTGATTCCAAAGCGTTTTCTTTGCTAACCACCATCAAACCAAAATATGTGAATTCCATGAAAGTATAAAAAAAACACAAACTTTATGAGCTATATGATTCAAAAGGATCAAATCAATGGGGACACAGTAGCTTATTGCATATTGTAATGAAAGCAGAAAGTAGAAAACTTTGTTGTCTATAGTGCTTAACTACAGGGTTCTACTTATGGCCGCGATCACATTAGACTGCTAACTTTTCGGCCCTAACAATCAGACCTTCTATCTTGATATTTGGTCTACTGCAAATATCCGAATTCTTGTTTTTTTAATGTAAGCATATCAGTATTCTGGACGAAAAATTAGATTCATAAAGTCGTCCTGGGTTAAAGATTATATATTTGAAAAGTCACAGCGAACTCAATTGTTATAATGTTTGTCTCGCCATTACGTCAATAGTTTATCAGAACTTACGTCTTAGAGAATGTAGATAACGGAACACTTTAACCTTTGTAACAATGGTTTTTATACGTGCAAAGATCAAGAAATTTTCCATGGAAAATGCACCTCAGTTATTGTTTAATACAAGGATTGTCTATCTAGTCAAATTATAGATCTGTGATTTCGTTTCACTACACATACATGATATACGTCATATGTAGTATAACGAAATGAGAGATCTATAATTCAATTAGATTGAAGAATCTTAATAGATACAAAAGAGGGACGAAAAAAAAGGGACAGTCAAACTCATAAATCGAAAATAAACTGATAACGCCATGGCTAAAATGAAAAAGACAAAAAGACAAACAATAGTGCATAGAAAACTGAAGAATAAGCAACACGAACCCCACTTAAAACTAGGGGTGATCTCAGGTGCTCCGGAAGGGTAAACATATCCTGCTCCACATGTGGCACCGTCGTGTTGCTCATGTTATAACAAATCCGGTAAATAGTCTAATTCGGTAAGTCACATTCATGAAAGGGAAGAGGATTGTAATTATGACGTATGGAACATATACGAAAAATTAGATTCATAAAGTCGTCCTGGGTTAAAGATTATATATTTGAAAAGTCACAGCGAACTCAATTGTTATAATGTTTGTCTCGCCATTACGTCAATAGTTTATCAGAACTTACGTCTTAGAGAATGTAGATAACGGAACACTTTAACCTTTGTAACAATGGTTTTTATACGTGCAAAGATCAAGAAATTTTCCATGGAAAATGCACCTCAGTTATTGTTTAATACAAGGATTGTCTATCTAGTCAAATTATAGATCTGTGATTTCGTTTCACTACACATACATGATATACGTCATATGTAGTATAACGAAATGAGAGATCTGTAGTTCAATTAGATTGAAGAATCTTAATAGATACAAAAGAGGGACGAAAAACAAGGGACAGTCAAACTCATAAATCGAAAATAAACTGATAACGCCATGGCTAAAAATGAAAAAGACAAAAAGACAAACAATAGTGCATAGAAAACTAAAGAATAAGCAACACGAACCCCACTTAAAACTAGGGGTGATCTCAGGTGCTCCGGAAGGGTAAACATATCCTGCTCCACATGTGGCACCGTCGTGTTGCTCATGTTATAACAAATCCGGTAAATAGTCTAATTCGGTAAGTCACATTCATGAAAGGGAAGAGGATTGTAGTTATGACGTATGGAACATATCCGATATCATTTGTGAAACGGTTATTCCATAACGGTCAACCGACTCGTGATAGCGTCCGTAAAATTTACGAAGGGATGATTTCAACTTCACCCTTTGGAACTCTTGGTTTAATGGCTTCCTTGTGAGCAGCAACCCTCCATCAAGAAAATCATGATAGGAAATGCAAGCACGGGAATATCGTATCAATTGGGAGATATACCCGGTTTGTAGGTGCTGCTGGAATGTTGCTACTTAGAAATGGAAAGTTCACAATTGGAAAGCTGAAATCATCTCTTTTGTCGTAAAGTTTTGTTTTCAACCGACCCTCATTGTCAATTTCTAGATGTCAGTCAAGATATGAGGCCGACTTAACTGTATCTGTTGTAGCCTTTATCTCTAGTTCAATGGGATAGATGCGTTCAACATATCACGCAGCATAAAAGGCTCCCCTTCCCGCAATGGATCATTGAGTGATATCAGATTCGTGGCTTTGAATGTGCATCAAAACGGGAATCTGGTGATAATAGTAAGTCAATGTGTCACTTAGAGCTTGAAACCGTAGATAAGTTAATCCATCAGAAAACTCATTTTATTTAAGGCGTAAAGGTTTCTTACGGTCTAAAAGATTTTTACTTGCTAATACTACAGGGAAAAGATTTGTAAATATTACTTAAAGGTTGCACTTTGTAAATACAGCTGTTTCTCAAAACACGCCTCTTTTGGGGAGTAATTGAATATTCATAGAAAATTCATTTTGTTTACATACTGGTTCCCAGTTATGCTCTCTGTGTTCCATATCGCAGAGACAGAACTTGGGAATGTTACCAGTAAATAAACACGTGCATATTGTTTACATTGAAATCTGTGGTAACCTTTCATTCGAGGTAGGGGTAGTTAAGAAAATTAGTGTAAGTTTAAACTCTGAGAAGTTCAGGGCATATAAACGTTGAAAATATGCCGCACAGCCCTATATTTTGACCTTTGAAAAAAATTGTGGTGCATATGAACTTTCAATTCTAGGATAAGATTTTTTTCAAAACTTCATAGTAAAAGTAGTACAGTTTTAGCCGTAAAAGGAGTTCCTATGGGAAATTGCATTGTCAATATTTACAGAAATGCAACCTATAGCGACAAAATACTACATATCATAAAAAATATGGTTATGAATATGTTTATAAAGAACAGGGAAATAAAATGGCATAATAAATTGAACAACTCAAAGTTTATTTTTCTCATGACATGATAAAAATTAAGTTGATTCGAATTCGCTATCCAGTTATGTTTTCGACATGCACTTATCTCATTCGTTTATATTTACCTTTATACCTTTGTGTATTTTTCAGACAGTCTGGGGATGACATTATCATTGTGAGATGAGGATTTTATTTATACAATTTGGTTTATCGACTCTACATGTATAATAATTGCATGTTGACACGTCTGTATGTGGCGCCATTTAACCGTTGACAATATACTTTGAGCAATTATTTCGATTCATAATGCAGCTCATAGTGCAATCTATGTGTACGTCTTTGCCAAAAATGGAAAAAAGGATAGGGATAGATTGACTGTTACTTGCTCAGCGTTCATCTGCAAATATTTCAGGAAATGAAAAAAATATAGACAGGTTCTACCTTTGGTATAAATGTGCATTTCATAAATAAATTATATATAATTATATATAAATATACTAAATAAATAAATGATTGGAAAATATGTTGAAGGTAAAAAAAGTCATAAGAATTCCGAATGCAATTAGGTTATATCCGGGCACTCTGGTTCTAAACCTTGGTTCTATCTGGGTTTTCTGGTTCTGAACCTTGGTTCTTTGGTTCGGAACCTTGGTAACCGGTTCAACATCCGGGTTGTTTAAAGTAGGTCAAAGACGCTAAAATTGTTTTATAACATTAAACAGTTCAGCATCGGCGGTAAAGGAAGCTGTAAGGTATTTATCTTTCTTTTAATTATTTTCATTAGGAAATTAAATGGAAATAAAGCATCGTTTAGATATCGCGACGATATGTGCATCTAGCCGCCTGTCCAGTTAATGACTTGCATATATATTTGAATGATTGTATATTTAATTTCAAGTTCGACTAAATTTTATTTAATTGTGTTTGTAATAATGCCAGATTTGAAAGAAATACATGTGAAGTATTACCAATGTTATTTCAACTGATCGTGCGGAGCTTATGTTTTAATTTGCATAAGGACAGTCTTTTGAAGATGTGTATGATAAGGATGATTGCCGTTATGATTATTACTGATTTCTAATAACCCATCAGTGTCATCAAAGGAATTTACAAAACAATGACTGGACACTTCATTGATGAGTTTATCCCAAAACACCTATCAATAGATGGACTGGTTTATTATGAGCGAACCGGTTAAACTCCGCCCAGTCAAGTGAATTAAATCGAGTAATATCTGTAAAAAATCGTTTTGTTCAAAATAAAATGTTAAAAGACATATAAAAAGAAAGAGATTTGTAAGCTTTAATTAGTTGAAAAATAAGCTATCAAATATTTCAAAAATGTATATGTACTATAAATTTGTTAAATTTGAGACTCCTTGTGAAGGGGATGCATTTAATCATTCGGCCAAAAAAAAATCAAATTAAGATTAAATATTTTTATAAATAAAATTGTGTGTGTGTGTTAATGACAATACTAGTGGGATGAGTATTAACAGCACAAAAGTCAGAACTTCTGTGTTGGTGTCATAGTGGAGAGGTATAAGGTGTTACCCTAGTCCGTCTTTCCCGTACGTTCCAAAAAATGAGTCCCGTTCTCCTAACTTTAGTTTGCATCAACCAAAATTAGGAAATACTACAAAACTTATACACAATATAAAAAAGAAAATGTGGCATGAGTGTCAATGAGAACTCTCCACAAGAGACCAAATGACTCATAAATTAACAACTAAATGTCACCATACGGCCTTCAACAATGAGCAAAGTCCATACACAATAGTCAGCTATAAAAGGCATCGAAATGACAATGTAAAACAATTCAAACGAGAGAACTAACGGCCTTATTTATGTACAAAAACAAATATGTAACACATAAACAAACGACAATCACTGAATTACAGGCACCTGATTTGGGACAGGCACATATATACAGAAGTGGCGGGGTTAAATTTGTTAGCGGGATCCCCATCCTTTACCTAATATGGCTTGAGTGCCAATGAGGACTCTCCACAATAGATCAGATGACACAGGAATTAACAACTATAGGTCACAATACGGCCTTCAACAATGAGCAAAGGTCATACCTCATAGTGACCTATAAAAGGCTCCGAAATGACAATGTAAAACAATTCAAACGAGAATAGAAACGGACAAATTTATGAACAAAAAATTAACGAATAAACAAATATGTAACACATAAACAAACGACAACCACTGAATTACAGGCTCCTGACTTGCGACAGGCACATACATACCGAATGAGGCGGGATCCCCACCACCCCCCTAACCTGGGACAATGCTTATTATCACACAACACAAAATAAAATTTGAAATTTGGTAGCGTCACTTTTACCGTTTATGAGTATTCGTGTCCCTATAAAAACATAGAAAATGCTGAATCTTTCGTTTCCGTTCTCTTAAATAAGTTTGACTCAATCAAACGTTATAAACCTTATACGCAATGCTTATTACCCCATACATAAAGGCAACAGTAGTATACCGCTGTTCAAAACTCATAAACCCATGGACAAAAAACAAAATCGGGGTAACAAACTAACACCGAGGGAAACGCATTAAATATAAGAGGAGAACAACGACATAACACTAAAATGTAACACACATAGACAAAATCCCACGAGAATAACAAATATAACATATATATATAACATCAAAACCAAATACATGAATTTGGGATAGACAAGTACCGTGACACGTCTTATCGCAATGTGAATTTACACTCAAAAATAAGAGAAAACAAACGACACAACGTTATAATGTAATACACACAGAAACGAACTATAATATAACAATGGCCATATTCCTGACTTGGTAGAGGGCATTTTTAAAGGACAAAATGGTGGGTTGAACCTGGTTTTGTGGCATGCCAAACCTCGCACTTTTATGGCCATGTGAAATATAACATCAAAATGACAACACAGGACTACACTATAAATAAATTGGAGAACACAATTGACAAAGAATCACACGAACAACAGCCAACAAAAGGCAACAAGTTCAAAATTTTAATACGCCAGAAGTGTATTTTGTCCACACAAGATCTACGTGTGACGCCCAGATACAAAAGTTTGACACAGATCTATGAAGTTCGACATTGGGTCGCGTCACTTTTACTGTTCGTGAGTCATTAGATGTAAGAAGATGTGGTACGAGTACCAATGATACAAATGTCAACACGGAGCCTCTACATAGGAAAAATGCTAAATCTGGTGTTACCGTTCTTTCAACTTTAGTTTGCCTTAACCAAATATTTTGAAACTTATACACAATGCTTATGGTAACAAACGGTCAAAATAACGTGAATCCTGCATCTATATGTGGAAGTTTACTCATGATTTTTTCACAAGCAGGGGCATCTGTGGCCCATTGACATATTTTACATTCATTTCAGTAAACAGCTAATTTACTTCCATTGAATTCTACTTCTAGAATTAACTTGCATATTTTATTCAGGATCTCGGTGCAGTCTGGTAACAGACAGTGATATTTAAAATTACAGTGACCAGTATAACAAAGTGTTTCACTAGATTGAGCTATCTGTCTAAGTGTACTTTAAAGGTTCTTTGCATTGAGTTCAGTTTATTGATATGCGTATACCTTCTGTATGAATTTAAGATGTAAAAACAGACTGTCCATATCTGCATGTCCATGAAATGAAATCTAAGGTAAAATGATTAAAACATTTTGCATTATCTATCACAACTGGCAGCACATGATGCTACGTTTACTAAAGCAGTAAATGTAAAAATTGTTCTCTCTAATGGGGGTCTCGTTGGGGGTTCTGATCCCGGATCCCGCTTACTGTTTTGTCGTATCCCGCTTACACTATATATGCACGTAAGCAATTCTCATTTTTTTTTAATTCCCGTGTCCCGCTAGACTTCAATTCCCGTTTTCACAGAAATTAAAGGATTTAGTTTTCATTTGAACCAAACATTTTTTCAAATTGAGAATGAAAATGTGGAATGTGTGAAAGAGAAAGTAACATGACAAAAGAGCAGAAAGCAGTAAAAGGCCACCAATGGGTCTTCAACAAAGCGTGAAAATCCCTCGACCGGAGGCGGGCCTCAGATGGCCCCGAAACAAAGTTTGTACTAGTTCAAGCTCCAAAACATAAAACTGAACTTACAATTAAAAACATACAAGATCAACAAAAAACAGAGACTCCTGCCTTGTCGTCAAGGTAATCATACCAAGAGACACACCCAATATACATAGGTCAAGAGTAAAAAAAGTCATAGTCTGGTCAAGAGTTACTTATTAAAAAAACGGAAAGCAGATTTTGAGAAAAGGGTGATCGTGCTACACAAAACTAACAAATATATCTTTATATCTAAAAAAGATATAAGAAGATGTGGTATGAGTGCCAATCAGACATTTCCTCATTTAATTCAAACAAAATATACAAGTTGTACATTGAGGGCAAAGGTCAAGCTCACATGAAGTTTCTATTGCCACTAGAATCACCATCTTATGACAATACATCTACATGCCATATATTCAGACGCAAGGTCAATTGAAAATTATATTTTGAGGTCAAGGTAATATACACACTATATGCCGATGAGACACCCAACGTGCATAGGTCAAGAGTCAAAATGTCATATTCTGGTCAATAGTTCCATGTAAAAAAATATACACAGCAGTCATGCACGAAAGTGCATCATGGTACACGTAACAATGTCTTATGTCATGATGAACTGCACATGCCAAATACATAGGTCAGAGACAGAAACACAAGACATATAACTAAACTCAATGGAACGGTTCTTGTATTGCAGGTCACTACAATTGCCTTCAAGATAGAACATAAATTCTCGCAACACTGCAAAATTAAAACCGTCTTTCACAAAAGTTTAGCAGGATTCTTTGCAACGATTATCTTACCACTGTCAATTGAGAAACGAGTCGTGCAGTTATGTCAATAAATTAAAACGGTAAGATTAGACATTAAAGCACTAAAAACTAGGGTTTACAATTAATTTCAAACCTAACAATGTGATAGTTCTATGGTAAACTGATGGACACACATGATACAGTCATGAAACTTAATATTTGCAATAGTCATGATAGTTCGACCAGAACAATACAAGACAGAGTTGGAAACAAATAAAAATAATGATATATACATACGAATTATTAATAACAATGCACAAATAAGGAACCGTAGTTTTCATTCAATTTATTTATCTAGAATGTACGCTTGCGTTAAACAAGAGGGACGAAAGATACCAAAGGGACAGTCAAACTCATAAATCTAAAACAAACTGACAACGCCATGGCTAAAAATGAAAAAGACAAACAAACAACAGCACACACGACACAACATAGAAAACTAAAGAATAAACAACACGAACCCCACCAAAAAACTAAGGGTGATCTCAGGTGCTCCGGAAGGGTAAGCAGATCCTGCTCCACATGCGGCACCCTTCGTGTTGCTTATGTGATAACAAATCCGGTAAATAGTCTAATTCGGTAGGTCACATTCAGGAAAGGGAAGGGGATTGTAGTTACGACGTAAGGAACATATCAGATATCATTTGTGATACGGTTATTCCATAACGGTCAACCAACTCGTGATGGCGTCTGTAAAATTTACGAAGGGATGATTTCAACTTCACCATTTGGAACTCTTGGTTTGATAGCTTTCTTGTGAGCAGCAACCCTCTATCTATTATTGCGTTAAACAATGGAAATCATGTACTGTATATTTATATAAACAATCAATCTTGTAAATAAATAAATTATATATTATATATAAATATACTAAATAAATAAATGATTTGGAAAATACGTTAAAGGTATAAAAAGTCATGAGAATTCCGAATGCAATTAGGTTATATCCGGGCACTCTGGTTCTTAACCTTGGTTCTATCTGGGTTTTCTGGTTCGGAACCATGGGAACTGGTTCAACATCCGGGTTGTTTGGTTAAGGCAACCCAACTTCTTGGTTCCATCTGGGTTCCATTCTAGATCATTCTGATGTTCCCGTTGAACATAAAAGAAGATAACCGCAAGTCTCCGAATAAAAAGGTAAAGTAGGTCAAAGACGCTAAAATTGTTTTATAACATTCAAAATTTTAGCATCGACGGTAATAGAAGCTGTAAGGTATTTATCTTTTCATTTTAATTAATTTGATAAGGAAACTAGATAAAAATAAAGCATCGTATAGATTTTTTAAATAAACCGAAGTATACAGTACATCAAACATCCTTTTATTTAATTCAGTCGTTCTGTTTTCATTTTTTTCCTTTACTCATCCCTTATTTACGTAAATATGTCTATAGAAGTTTTAAAACCACACAATTATGACATGTCCTTTATCTGTTTGTATGACTAACGATATGTGCATTTAGCCACTTGACCAGTTGACGACTTGTATATATATTTGATTGCACATTTATTTGCAAGTTCGACCGAATTTTATTTAATGGCTTTGTAATAATGTCAGAGTTGAAAGAAATGCACATGCGTTAGGTATATGTAACAAATCTTTTTGTTCAAAACAGAATGTTAAAAGGGATATAAAGGAAAGTGATGATCAATAAGTTGGTAAGCTTTAATTAGTTGAAAAATAAGTTATAAAATATAATAACGTACAATAAATTTGTCAAATTTGATACTCATTCAGTCATTGTGAAGGGCATGCATATAAACATTCGGCCACAAATAAAGAAATCAAAATTAAGATTAAATAGTTTTATTATAAAATTATGTGTACATGTGTTAATGGCTGTGCTAGTGGGATGTGTATCAACAGCACAATAGTCAGAACTTCTGTGTAGGCGCCATAATTTAGGGGCATAAAGTGTTACCCTAGTCCGTCCGTCCCGTTTCACTCTCCCAACTTTAGTTTGCCTCAAACAAACACTTCAAAACTTATACACTATATATAAAAGAAGCTGGTGCATGAGTACCAATGAAAACTCTCAACAAGAGACTAATTGACACAGAAATTAACAACTATACAATGTAGCCTAGGTCACCACACGGTCTTCAACAATGAGCAAGGTTCATAGCGCAAAGTCAGCTATTAAGGACACCGACATGACAATGTAAAACAATTCAAACGAGAAAACAAACGGTCTAATTTATGTACAAAAAATAAACGAAAAACAAGATAGGCACGTACATATGAAATAAGGCGTGGTTAAACATGTTAGCGGGACCCCAACCCTCCACCTAATGTGGCATGAGTGCCAATAAGAACTCTCCACAAGAGACCAGATGACACAAACACTAACAACTATAGGTCATATACAGCTTTCAACCATGAGCAAAGTTAATTCCGCATATAGTCAGCAATAAAAGTCACAGAAATGACATTGTAAAACAGTATTCAATAGTTATCAAAAGTACCAGGATTATAATTTTATACGCCAGACGCGCGTTTCGTCTACATAAGACTCATCAGTGACGCTCAGATCAAAATAGTTAAAAAGCCAAATAAATACAAAGTTGAAGAGCATTGCGGATCCAAAATTCCAAAAAGTTGTGCCAAATACGGCTAAGGTAATCTACTCCTGGGGTAAGAAAATCCTTAGTATTTCGAAAAATTCAAAGTTTTGTAAACAGAAAATTTATAAAAATGACCATATAATCAAACGAGAAAATAAACGAACAAATTTATGTACAAAAAATTAACAAATAACAAGTTTTTAACACATAAAAAACGACAACCATTGAATAACAGGCTCCTGACTTATCACAGGCACATACATACCGAATAAGGCGGGGTTGAACATGTAAGCGGGATCCCCCACCTCAACACAAAATCAAATTAAATATTTTTAAGTATTACTTATACCTTTCAAGAGTTATCATGTCCCTTTAAAACATATGAAGTGCTAACTGTTTCGTTTCCTTTCTCTTAAATAAGTCTGACTCAATTAAATGTTAGGAACCTTATACGCGATTCGCATTACCCCATAACACGGATCGATTAAGATCGATATTGGGTCCCGATGGCGTCACTGTTCATGAAATTTTAGATGTAAAAAGTTGTGGTACGAGTACCAATGATACAAATGTCAACCCGGAGCCTTGAGATAGGAAAACTGCTAAATATATTGTTTACTTTGATTTGCCTCAACCAAATGTTTTGAAAATTATTTACAATGCTTATGGTCACAAAACGGTCAAAATTATGCAAATCCTACATCCATATGTGTAAGTTTACTAAAAAAAATCACAAACAGGGGCATCTGTGGTTAATAGACATATTCTACATTTATTTCAGTAATCAGCTTATCTACTTCCATTGAATTCTTCTTTTAATAGACTTAACTTGCACATTTTTTTCAGGATCTAGGTGCAGTTTGGTAACAGACAGTGATATTTCAAGTTAAATGTGACCAACTTAACAAAGTGTTTCACTAGATTGAGCTCTCTGTCTAAGTGTACTTAAAAGGTTCTTAGAATTGAGTTCAGTTTATTGATATGCGTATATTTTCTGTGTGATTTTTTAAGATGTAAAAGCAGACTATCCATACCTACATGTCCATGAAATGAAATCTAAGGTAAAATGATTGAAACATTTTGCATTATCCATCACAACTGGCAGCACATGATGCTACTGAAGCAGTATATTTTCTTACTTGATTTTGACAGAAATTAAAGGATTTAGTTTCATCTGAACCAAACATTCTTAAAAATTGAGAATGGAAATTCGGAATGTGTAAAAGAGACAGTAACCATGTCAAAAGAGCAGAAAGCAGTCAAAGGCCACTAATGGGTCTTCAACAAAGCGAGAAAATCCCTCGCCCAGAGGCAGGCTTCAGATGGCCTTTAACAAAATGTATACCAGTTCAAACTCCAAATCATAAAAATAAACTTACAATTAAAAACATACAAGACTAACAAAAACCAGAGACTCCTGACTTGACGTCAAAGTAATCATACCAAGAAAATCACCCAATATGCAAAGGTCAAGAGTCAAAAAGTCATAGTATGGTCAAGAGATCCTTGCCAAAAAAACCAACACAAAGCGGATTTTCAGAATAGGGTCATCGTGGTACACAAAACTAACAATATATCTATATATCTAATATATATATATATAAAAAGATGTGGTACGAGTGCCAATCATACAGTTAAATCTCCATTTAATTCAAACAAAATATACAAGTTTTATATTGAGGGCAAAGGTCAAGCTAACATGAAGTTTCTCGTGCCAATAGACTCATCATCTTATGACAATACATCTACATGCCACATATTCAGAAGCAAGGTCAATTGAAAATTATATTTTGAGGTCAAGGTAATATACCGAGAAACACACTGCAACATGATGACACACCCAACGTGCATACATGTCGGTCAGGAGTCAAAAAGTCAAAGTCTGATCAAGAGTTCCATGTAAAAAATACACACAGCAATCCTGCACGAAAGCTCATTATGGTACACGTAACAATGTCTTATGTTATGATGCACTACACATGCAAAATATAGAAAACCTAGGGCAAAGACAGAAACACAAGACATATAACTAAACTCAATTGAATGGTACTTGTATTGCAGGTCACTACAATTGCCTTCAACAAAGAATATAAACTCTCGCAACAATACAAAGTTAAACCCGACTTTCACTAAAGTTTGAGCAGGATTCTTTGCAACCGATTATCTTACCACTGTTAATTGAAAATCGAGTCGTGCAGTTCTGTCAATAAATTAAAACGGTCAGTTTAGACATTCAAACACTAAAAACTACAGTTTACCATTTATGTTTAACCCAACCATTTGATAGTACTATGGTAAACTTATGGAAACACATGCTACAGTCATGAAATTGAATATTTGAAATAATACGACCAGAACAATATAAGACAGAGTTGTAAACTAAAGAAAGTAATGATTCATATCGAATTTTTAATCCTAATGCACAAATAACAAACCGTAGTTTTCATTCAATTTATTTATTTAAAATGTACGCTTGGGTTAAACAATGGAAATTAACAGTGACTGTATATTTATATAAACGATCAATCTTGTAAATTATATATAAATATACTAAATAAATAAATGATTTGGAAAATACATTGAAGGTATAAAAAGTCATGAGAATTCCGAATGCAATTAGGTTATATCCGGGCACTCTGGTTCTAAACCTTGGTTCCGTCTGGGTTTTCTGGTTCTGAACCTTGGTTCTTTGGTTCGAAACCATGGTAACTGGTTCAACATCCGGGTTGTTTGGTTAAGGCAACCCAACTTCTTGGTTCCATCTGGGTTCTATTCTAGATCATTCTAATGTTCCCGTTGAACATAACAGAAGATAACCGCAAGTCTCCGAATAAAAAGGTAAAGTAGGTCAAAGACGCTAAAATTGTTTTATAACATTACACAGTTTATCATCGACGGTAAAGGAAGCTATAAGGTATTTATCTTCTCATTTTAATTATTTTGATAAGGAAACTAGACAAAAATAAATCATCGTATAGATTTTCAAAATGAACGAAGTATACAGTACATCCTTTTTTCTTTTTTAATTCAGTCGTTCTGTTATCATTGTTTTCCTTTACTCATCCCTTATTTACGTAAATATGTCTAGAAGTTTTAAAACTAACCAATTAGGACATGCGTTTATATGGCTAACGATATGTGCATCTAGCCACTTGACCAGTTGACGACTTGCATATATATTCGATTGCACAATTATTTTCAAGTTCGACTGAATTTTATTTAATGGCTTTGTAATAATGTCAGATTTTAAATAAATAAATAAATAAATTATATATAAATATACTAAATAAATAAATGATTTGGAAAATACATTGAAGGTTTAAAAAGTCATGAGAATTCCGAATGCAATTAGGTTATATCCGGGCACTCTGGTTCTAAACCTTGGTTCCGTCTGGGTTTTCTGGTTCTGAACCTTGGTTCTTTGGTTCGAAACCATGGTAACTGGTTCAACATCCGGGTTGTTTGGTTAAGGCAACCCAACTTCTTGGTTCCATCTGGGTTCTATTCTAGATCATTCTAATGTTCCCGTTGAACATAACAGAAGATAACCGCAAGTCTCCGAATAAAAAGGTAAAGTAGGTCAAAGACGCTAAAATTGTTTTATAACATTAAACAGTTTATCATCGACGGTAAAGGAAGCTATAAGGTATTTATCTTCTCATTTTAATTATTTTGATAAGGAAACTAGACAAAAATAAATCATCGTATAGATTTTCAAAATGAACGAAGTATACAGTACATCCTTTTTTCTTTTTTAATTCAGTCGTTCTGTTATCATTGTTTTCCTTTACTCATCCCTTATTTACGTAAATATGTCTAGAAGTTTTAAAACTAACCAATTAGGACATGCGTTTATATGGCTAACGATATGTGCATCTAGCCACTTGACCAGTTGACGACTTGCATATATATTCGATTGCACAATTATTTTCAAGTTCGACTGAATTTTATTTAATGGCTTTGTAATAATGTCAGATTTGAAAGAAATACATGTGAAGTATATGTAACAAATCTTTTTGTTCAAAACAGAATGTTAACAGACATATAAAGGAAAGTGATGATCAATAAGTTGGTAAGCTTTAATTAGTTGGAACATAAGTTGTAAAATATAATAACATAAATAAAATGTACATGTACAATATATTTGTCAAATTTGACCCATTCAGTCATTGTGAAGGGCATGCATATAATCATTCGGCCAAAAATAAAGAAATCAAAATTAAGATTGAATATTTTTATAATAAAATTATGTGTACATGTGTTAATGACAGTTCTAGTGGGATGTGTATCACCAGCACAATAGTCTGTGTTGGCATCAAAATTTAGGAGCATAAAGTGTTATCCTAGTCCGTCCGTCCCGAACGTCCCATAAAAACGGGTTCCGCTATCCTAACTTAAGTTTGCCTCAACCAAATACTACAAAACGTATACACAATATATAAAAGAAGCTAGTGCATGAGTGCCAATGAAACTCTTCACAAGAGACTAAATGACACAGAAATTAACAACTATACAATGTAGACTAGGTCACCACACGGTCTTCAACAATGAGCAAGGTTCATACCGCAAAGTCAGCTATTAAAGGCACCGACATGACAATGTAAAACTATTCAAACGAGAAAACAAACGGTCTAATTCATGTACAAAAAATAAACGAAAAACAAGATAGGCACGTACATATAAAATAAGGCGGGGTTAAAACATGTTAGCGGGATCCCAACCCTCCACCTAATGTGGCATGAGTGCCAATGAGAACTCTCCACAAGAGACCAGATGACACAAACAATAACAACTATAGGTCATATACAGCTTTCAACAATGAGCAAAGTCAATACCGCATATAGTCAGCAATAAAAGGCACTGAAATGACATTGTAAAACAATATTCAAACGAGAAAATAAACGAACAAACTTATGTACAAAAAATGAACGAAAAACAAGTACTAGTATGTAACACATAAAAAACGACAACCTTTGAATTACAGGCTCCTGACTTACAACAGGCACATACATACCGAATAAGGCGGGGTTGAACATGTAAGCGGGATCCCCACCTCAACACAAAATCAAATTTGAAATTTTTAAGTGTCACTTTTACCGTTCAAGAGTTATCATGTCCCTTTAAAAACATAAGAAGTGCTGACTCTTTCGTTTCCTTTCTCTTAAATAAGTCTGACTCAATCAAATGTTGGGAACCTTATACGCGATTCGCATTACTCCATAACACAGATCTATTAAGTTCGATATTGGGTCCCGATGGCGTCACTGTTCATGAGTTTTTAGATGTAAAAAGTTGTGGTACGAGTACCAAGGATACAAATGTCAACCCGGAGCCTTGAGATAGGAAAAGTGATAAATCTGTTGTTTCCGTTCTTTAACTTTAATTTGCCTCAACCAAATGTTTTGAAACTTATTCACAATGCTTATGGTCACAAAACGGTCAAAATTACGCGATTCTACATCTATCTGTGGAAGGTTACTCATTATTTTCACAAGCAGGGGCATCTGTGGTTAATAGATATATTCTACATTTATTTCAGTATTCAGCTTATTTCCTTCCATTGAATTCTTCTTTTAATAGAATTAACTTGCACATTTTTTTTCAGGATCTCGGTGCAGTTTGGTAACAGACAGTGATATTTCAAGTTAAATGTGACCAACTTAACAAAGTGTTTCACTAAATTGAGCTCTCTGTCTAAGTGTACTTTAAAGGTTCTTTGCACTGAGTTCAGTTTATTGATATGCGTATACCTTCTGTGTGAATTTTTAAGATGTAAAAGCAGACTATCCATACCTTCATGTCCATGGAATGAAATCCAAGGTAAAATGATTGAAACATTTTGCATTATCTATCACAACTGGCAGCACATGATGCTACTGAAGCAGTAAATGTTCTTACTTGATTTTCACGGAAATTAAAGGATTTAGTTTCATCTGAAGCAAACATTCTTAGAAATTGAGAATGGAAATATGGAATGTGTAAAAGAGACAGTAACCATGTCAAAAGAGCAGAAAGCAGACAAAGGCCACTAATTGGTTTTCAACAAAGCGAGAAAATCCCTCGCCCAGAGGCGGGCTTCAGATGGCCCTTAACAAAATGTGTACCAGTTCAAACTCCAAATCATAAAAATAAACTTACAGTTAAAAACATACAACGAATAAGACTAACAAAAACCAGAGACTCCTGACTTGACGTCAAGGTAATCATAGCAAGAGACACACCGAATATGCAAAGTTCAAGAGTCAAAAAGTCATAGTCTGGTCCAGAGATCCTTGTAAAAAAAAACCAACACAAAGCGGATTTTGAGAAAAGGGTCATCGTGGTACACAAAACTAACAAGTTGCTTTTTTTAAAAAAGAAATGCAATCGTAAACCCAAATGCTTGTTTGGCATTATATATATATTAGATAATTGTTTAATAACGATGTATTGTCTTATATTACTTTTGTTGTGCATAAGAATTAGAAACTGACATTGCCTGTTTAGTGGTTTAACACATCAACGTATAGATCCGACGTACGTCGGCCGAGGTAAAAAAAAAATCATGCACGCTACCAAAACGCTAGTAATTTTGATGCATTCAACCTGTCAATCATATCTGTATCGTGTGCACAACGAGCTTAAAGCGTGTATTGGGTGTGCGTAAAGCGTACTTTAGCGTTTCTCCTGGTCTTCCTACATTCCCAACTGCAGGTCTGTCTATATGTGAATGTTTGTCAATAAGTCTGTCACATTCGCCCGTCTGTTTACATGTTTACCAGTCCGTCTATGTCCACTGGTTCGTCTACATGTTCACTAGCTTTGAAATAGCTTTCGGTAAGTGCGATTATTTCAGTGATTTGTGTCTATTGTTTTTATGTAAGTGATTATTGTGCACCGTACCCATAATTTTAGGGACGCGAATTGCAACTGATATTTTCAGTTTTTTCTTGCGATGTGTTGTCCTTAAGGTTTGGTTCATTTGGGAGGGTTGGGTTTATGGCCACCACATTGTTTATGTGCCAATGTCCATTCTAAAGCCAGAAACATGTAGTACAGTGGTTGTTGTTCATAATTCATGTCGGTCAAGTTGGTTTCGTAAATTATTTTGTTATCAATAAGGCTGTTTAGTTTTGTTTGATTTTTGTTTTTAAATCTTAATGGTCGGGGCATTTAATAGCCGACTAAATAGTAGTTTTTTTTTTCATTTTTGGAGGCCGCTCGGTGGCCTTTAAAGACTTACTACCACGTCATTGTAACTCTGGTTGGTATTTGTATCATTAGTGCTGGACCATGGTCGATCCTATATGCACCTTTGAGGCAGGCGGGATATTTTTGTAGATCTTGTACAGCTCAAACTAATGTGAGTAGTTCCTGTACTTCTATGTCTAGTCCCATGTTGCATGGTTAGAGAGGGTGTAATATCTTCTGTAGGTTTGATGAAGTTTCACCCGTATCGGACTTCTTTTCCTAAATGAAAGCTTTAAGGCGACAAGTATTTTTGTATGCAATGTGCCCTTAACGTGTCTAACACTTATCTGTAGCGTTTTCAACGCTCGTGTAGCGTGTATATTATGTGCGTGCAGTTTACAGGTACATGTATATACGTTTGACAAACGCTTGAGCTGAATGATTGATTTTTTGTTCCATTAAAATTTTCCTGAAGTAAAAGCGTTCACCAAGCGTATACCTTTGCATTTCGACGTACTTCAAACTTATGGAACGCGTGTTTAAACGCTTGCGTAAAGTTCCTCTGGTGAGCAACTAAGTTACGCATACGATGATACGGACTTTGTTAATTTTCTTTTTTGACTGATTGTTTTACATTGTCATTTCGGGGCCTTTTATAGCCGACTATGCGGTACGTGCTTTGCCTGTTGTTGAAGGCCGTACGGTGACCCATAGTTTGTATTTCTGTGTTATTTTGGTTTCTTGCAGATAGTTGTCTCATTGACACCAAACCCGATATCTTCTTTTTTTATATTCGATATCTTATCGCCGACCTGGTTAAGTCTGCTAAAAATGCATGCATGATTCATTTTTAAGTTATCAGTCGTAATTAAAGTGGCACATTTAATTCGTTGTTTCATTGCTTGAAGTATCATTTCTTACATCTGCATGGTCAAATGTGTATTTTTTTAAAATAAATTTTAGATTTAGATTTCAGTCACGGTTATTTTTTCCCCCTTCATATTGAATATCTATACTTATCAGTCGCATTTTAATGACGAAAGGATTCAGAGGTTATTAAAAAAAGTAAATAATGTTGCAATATTTAAACAAAGAAAATAACTTTAAATTTGCAATATTAATGAAAATAAATACGGACATAACTTTCATAATTAATTTTAACGTTATTTTCAATAAACGATTTTTAAATCCTCGTTTTTACACCTATTTGAGGCACGTATTTATGATTATATTTCCATGTCCTTGGTCTATCCTAGACGTAAAATTTCAAAAAGTGCTAATACTTTTTTTAAAGATATTATTTTTAATTGTTCTCGTTCAAAATATTTTATTTTTTCATATTCAATATCTATTTAATTTTATTTTTAATAACCATTTTTTTTTTTTTAATAAAGTTGCAATATTTAACCAAAAAAAATAACTGTAATTTAATCATATGCAAGAAAGACTTCCCTTTAATTTCAGTATAAAAAAATAAATAGCTTGCTTTTACAACATGAACATCTTCACTAAACGTAAAATCTAAAATAAAATGCTACTAAAACTCTTTCTAAAGATTTTATTTTTAATTATTCTCGTTCAGAATATAAAGCGCATTGTTGACATGAAATCTTATCTCATATTTAAACACAGCTGGTTACATCGTTTGACTAATTAAAATACTACGCATGTAGGTTAATATTAGCAGCTTGTAATCGTGTGCAAGAAAATATTATATCATAATAAATTTCAGATCATACGTAAAATATCTCTGTAGCAACTTAAGATGCTAATGCATATTCAACAGATTTGTAAGCTATTGCGCATGCATTTGAAAGGTGGTCATAGCTATTGCGCATGTATTTGAAAGGTGGTCATAGAAAGACCAGAAGTGTTCCGACTAACATCCGGTGTTCCGAAAGACTACATCACTCGTCCAATATATACTGCGTAAACCCTCAGGGGTTTACGCAACAATATATCTATACATCTAATATAAAGATAAGAAGATGTGGTGCGAGTGCCAATCAGCCAGTTAATTCTCCATTTAATTCAAACAAAATATACAAGTTTTACATTTAGGGCAAAGGTCAAGCTCACATGAAGTTTCTCGTGCCAATAGACTCATCATCTACATGCCACATATTCAGAAGCAAGTTCAATTGAAAATTATATTTTGAGGTCAAGGTAATATACCGCGGAACACACTGCAACATGATGACACACCCAACGTGCATACATGTAGGTCAGGAGTCAAAAAGTCATCATGGTACACGTAACAATGTCTTATGTCATGATGCACTACACATGCAAAATATAGAAAACCTAGGGCAGAGACAGAAACACAAGACATCTAACTAAACTCAATTGAATGGTACTTGTATTGCAGGTCACTACAATTGCCTTCAACAAAGAATATAAACTCTCGCAACAATGCAAAGTGAAACCAGTCTTTCACTAAAGTTTGAGCATGATTCTTTGCAACGATTATCTTACCACTGTTAATTGAGAATCGAGTCGTGCAGTTATGTCAATAAATTAAAACGGTATTAAGATTAGACATTAAAACACTAAAAACTAGGGTTTACCATTATTTTTTAACCCAACCATATGATAGTACTATCATGGTTGACTTATGGAAACACATGATACAGTCATGAAATTGAATATTTGAAATAGTTCGACAAGAACAATACAAGACAGAGTTGTAAACAAAAGAAAGTAATGATACTTATCGAATTTTTAATCCTAATGCACAAATTAGGAACCGTAGTTTTCATTCAATTTATTTATCTAAAATGTACGCTTGGGTTAAACAATGGAAATTAACACTGTATATTTATATAAACGATCAATCTTGTAAATAAATAAATAAATAAATTTAAATATTCAGAATAACTCTTGAATGGAAGAGAAATCATACGATGCATTATACATGTAATACATGATAACACATTATCACTTAAGGTACTTGTCAAAACCAAAAGGTATCAGAGGGAGTAGAGGCCGAACCCCGTTTTTATTGGAAAATATATCCTTTTCAACATGAAAAATATATATATTTCGTCTCGCTACGCTCGGCGGTTTTTTTTTCTTCAGTTTTATGGAATTTTGCTACTTTAATAAATCATGGATCCGCCCTGGTGTTCTTCATCTCAAAGTCACAAAAGAGTTTTCAACATCATGAAGCAAAGACTAGAAACCTTATTGCAAGTTCAATATAGTTATTTATGATCTAGTGTCCGAATCAGATTACCATCTGACATGTAACAAAGATTTAGATATTTTCAAAGAAACACTTGAGATTTCCTGTGCCGGAAGGGCGTTATACTTGAGACGACATCCAGTTGCAGATTCCGAATCGTTGCGGAAGTAAACAAACTTGAAACTTTTTGGCAAACGCCCACCAACAACGACTAAAAGTCAGAACTATTGTATTTAGGTTACGCCTCTTTCGGACAAAACTGTATCATATTTCATAAGAAACATATTGAAGGCCAATTTTTTGTGAAAGAGCCCTTTATCTCAATTACAGCAAATGTGGGCTGCCGCATAAGACAGCAACCAAGTAACATAAAACACATTTTAACAGCTACTTTTGATAGCGCCTTTCATCAATGGGCCATTCCAGTTAATTTCTGACAGGTTGGGATGGATGGGGAGATTTTGTTTGATACGTATTAGAAAAAAAAATCATGAAAAACTACCTATCAGATGTAAAGATTCTGTTCATATTGGGTGGATGGTATAAGTGTTCGTGTCAGATGAAAACAAAATCACCCCTCACTAACCCATACCGTATATAAGTGAAAATAAAACATAGTTTTCTTGATTCCGAAGCGTTTTCTTTGATTACCTCAATCAAACCAAATTATATGAATTCAAGGAAAGTATAAAAACGCAGAAACTTTGTGCGCTATATGATTCAAAAAGGAACAAATCAATGGGATTTCTTGGTTTTTTAATGTAAGCATATTCTGGAAGAAAAATTGAATTCATAAAGTCGTCCTGGGTTAAAGATAAAATATTTGAAAAGTCACAGCGAAATCAATTGTTATAATGTTTGTCTTGTCATAACGTCAATAGTTTATCAAAACTTACGTCTTACAGAATGTAGATAACAGAACACTTTACCTTTGTAACAATGGTTTTTATTCGTGCAAAGATCAAGATATTGTCAATCTAGTCAAAATATAGATCTGTGATTTCGTTATACTACATGGTACATCATATGTAGTATAACGAAATCAGAGATCAATATTTTAATAAGATTGAAGAATTGTATTAGATACAGCTCATGCAGCATAAAAATACCTCCCTTTACCCCAATGGACCATTGGGTGAACCAATTCGTGGCTTTGAATGTGCATCAGAAGAAATATCTGGTGATGATAGTAGGCCACTAAAACCACTAGTAAGTTAATTTATCAGAAGTCGCATTTAATTTAAGGCGTAAATTAAGTTTTCTTACGGTCTAAACATTTGTTCCTTGATAATGCTTTCACATGTATGTCCCAGGGAAATGATGTGTAAAGGTTAAAGCGACAAAATACTTCATATCATAAAAATATGGTTATGAACAGGGTAATAAATTGCATAATAAATTGAACAACTCAGTGTTTATTTTGGATTTTTTTTCCATGGCATGATAAAAATCGAGTTGATTCACTATCACGTTTTGTTTCTGACATGCACTTATCTCTTTCGTTTACTAGTATATTTACCTTTATACCTTTGTGTATTTTTCAGACAGTCTGGGGATGACATTATCACTGTGAGATTAGAACTTGATTTATACCATTCGGTTTATCGACTCTATAATATTGCAATTTGACATTTTTTGTATGTTGCTACACCTGCGATTTAACCGTTAACAATGAAAATATCTTGACTAATAATGCATCTCTCATAAGGCCATAGATGTGTTGTTCTTTGTCATAAAAGGATTATTATAATTATTTGTACCTGCTTACCGTCCAGTTGCACATAGTTCAGGATGAGACCTAATTTAACAATTAATAAAATAGACAGATTCTGCATGTAACTAATTTTGGACCAAGAGCGGGATACTTAGATTTTTAGAACATTTAAATTCATAAACAAGTTGACCTTTTCATTCTTAACCCACAGTTGTGTGTAAAGACATAGTATTTACAAAAGAACTGTGAATTATTCAATGGAAAAGAAAGCATATAAATCACGTAATCGCTTTAGGTACTTGTTGAAACTAAAAGACAATGAGACGGCGCTCTATTAATGTTCAATATAGTGTTGCCATCAGGGGCTTAGTGTACCAATCTCTTTTTTATTGAAAATTATATCATTTTTCAACCTTAAATCGTAAATATAGATATTGCGTCTAGCAGCGCTCGGCGGTTTTCTTCAGTTTTTGTGCCTCCTCTAAAAATAAACTGGTATTTTTCATCTCAAATGCACCATAAAGTTTTCAACATGAAGCAAAGACTCGCACCTCATTGCAATTTCAAGACGGTATCTAGCATCTGTTGGATTGGGTAATTCTGGATGTTGTTAACCATGTTAACTTTATATCTGTGCATTTAGGAAAACAAACGAGGTGTTGTATTGATCAATTAGACATTAGTATTACATTTAATTTTTGTTAAATATGGCATAGTTCAATTATTTACTAGTTTCCGAATTAGATCACCATCTGACATGTAGCAAAGATTTAGATATTTTCAAAGAAACATTTGCTATTTCCTGTGCTGGAACGGCGTTATACAGTTTCAGCTTCCGTTTCGATGCGGAAGTAAAAAAAATTGAAACTATTTTTGACAAATGCCCCCAAACAACGACTAAAAACCAGGTTGGGTCAGAATTATTGTATCTGAGCTGTAACTATAAGATTTCCGCCTCCTCGGACAAAACTGACATAAACTCTCAAGTTGTCTTATTGTGCTTGTTTCAGTTGGTGCCTGCCCATATCTCCTGTTCTTATAACGATGATTCATTCTTCTTTTGCCCTCTTTTGGTTTTGGTGTTCTTTTTAACATTTTACATTTTTCATTGTTTGGGTGTGTCTAACATGTCTAATGAAGGTTATTTTCTAAGTAGAGTGTCTTAGATTTTAAATTCGAGAAAACGGATACACACTACTCATAATCATATATATATATATATATATATATACTAGAACACAACCGTGATATCGCGGGTCCGTGACTGAATTAAAGTATAGAACTATGCGTATTATCGGATAAAGTCATGCCAATTATAAGATGCACAGTTTTCTCTGCTTTAAAAAGCTTTCTGTTTGAACCCGTCGACCTTGAACTTATCAACTATTGGTAATATTAATTATTTGGAAAACAAAAGTGCCTGGAATGGAGTATTTGTTAATCAATAGCATTGTTCTATATTAGTTATTTGATCTTTGATTCGCTGTTTTACGTCATGCCGGCTAACAAATTGAAAACTGTACCTATACGCCTTAATTTAAGTCCAAATTTTTAGTATTCGTAGTGTCATCTTAGAAAGTCATACTGATTAAAATACTACAATAGGGAACAATGTGACAATGGTTGAATTTAGTAGTGTCAACCCTGTGGTTATGACCCGTGTATATAGAAAAATCCTAAATACACCGGATGGTGGTGCGCCTGTTAGATGCGGAACGTACAGATAAGGTAATAGGTAACAGGTGAATATACTATTGGTATCGGTATCGGATTCGACCCGGAACTTGTTAATTATTGGCAATATTAATTATGTGGACTGCAAAAGGGACTGGAGTGATGTAATTTTTAATCAACACCAATGTCCTATATTAGCTATAGATAAAGTTGAACTCTTTGATTTGCCGTTTTTACCTGATGACGGCTGACAAATTGGACCTCGTCATTTTAGTATTATAGATATAAAGTGCCTAGAAAATCAACCTAACGATGTTAGAGTAGATTTGATTCGTAACTTCCTCCCCGGCGACGGGGCTGGAACCTGTACTTTTTATTTCTAACTTCTACGACAATACCGCCTAGCATTGCACAGAGACCTTATCCCCTCCTCTAACTCTAGCTTATAAAAATAAGCTTTCGTTTCGGGAGGTGTTACCTTGTCGTAGGAATTAAACAAGGATCTCTGATACAATACACGAAGTATTCTTTTTAGTGTACAGAAATGATCATCTACTCATCTCTTCAGTATAATTACAGGATGCTAATCTATTTTTAGAAGCATACAATCACTGTAAATTAATATATGTATATCTCTGCCTATGTGTAGTGACAACTGCAAATTATACCTTGTCCATCGGATTTCTTATGATTAAGAAATACCAGGCGTTAGGATATGTATAAATATATATATTTGGCAATCGCCAATGGCAGTCAGCAGGGTGATAGAACCTCAGTTGTTCGACCTGTTAGTCAAATGAGTTTTGTTTAAATATACTTTTTTTACTTTTTTGGTCTTTTGGAAAATGTTGTTTGTGCTGTATTTAGACCATTCTACAACGAAATTTGTTTACATGCACACGAACAAAAAATTGGGGTTTTTATCCAACTCAATCATAGGTTGGAACGTAGTTTTCAATTTAGACTTGTTTATATTTTGCGTTTGGGCTTGTATCATATTTTCCCTCCGGTTTATATGATCCGTTCATCCTCTATTGACTCTTAAAATTCAAGAGTGTATCTTAAATTGAGGGTAAATTATATGGCCTTCCAAATACCGTGTCGATCCCCAACATCACTGAAGAGACATTTATTGTCGAAATCAGGATCTAGTGTACAAAAAAGATATTGAGACACCTTATGTTGGTGGCATAACATCTTGGCCACAAGTATTGTTTTCTGTTTTGCATTAAATTTATATTAAGATCCCTTTTGTTAAATCTTGTGATCAATTTTATTCGGCAATCGCGAATGGCAGTCAGCAGGGTTATAGAACATCATTTCTTCGACCTGTAAGTCAAATGCGTTTTGTTTAATTATACTTTTTCACTTGTTTGGTCTTTTGGAAAATGTTGGTTGTGCTGTATTTAGACCCTTCTATGTGAGTTATTGGCACTCACACCACATCTTCCTATATCTATTAAAGCATCCCATCACTTTGTGTTGGCTTCAAATGAAATAATGTATGCACTTTTGAAATATTGTGTAGTATTTAATACTATATTATATAGCAAAATACTATATATTTTAGCAAAATACCATATTATGTAGCAAAATACTATATTATATAGCAAAATACTATATTATATAGCAAAATACTATATTATATAGCAAAATACATTTCAATAACATCAAGGTTTTGTTTAAAACATTTATCCAAATATAGTCGTGTTTTATAATCATCTTTCTGTATTGAGTAGATGTACATAAAATTTTATATCTGAAAAATAAAACTGTCATATCAAAACGAGGATTTGTATAACTGAGGTTATTCGTACAAAAAAAGGAATTGTTATAGCTTAGATATACAAATATCATGTAAATTAGTGAAATGTATATTTTGTCATATATTTGGCAATCGCCAATGGCAGTCAACAGGGTGATAGAACATCAGTTGTTCGACCTGTTAGTCAAATGAGTTTTGTTTAAATATACTTTTTTACTTTTTTGGTCTTTTGGAAAATGTTGTTTGTGCTGTATTTAGACCATTCTACAACGAAATTTGTTTACATGTACACGAAAAAAAAATGGGTTTTTTATCCAACTCAATCATAGGTTGGAACGTAGTTTTCAATTTAGAAATGTATATTTTGTCGTTTTATTAGTTTCTTGTTGACTCTTTATGATGGTGAAGTCTCCCAGTTCGTTTTCGAATGATGATTTGGTTCCTAACACATGTTCATTCATAAATAGTTCAGCAATCGGTTGTTTTGGTAGAGGTATAGGGGAGGGTTGATATCTAAAAAAATATGTTTAACCCCGCAGCATTTTAGCGCCTGTCCCAAGTCAGGAGCCTCTAGCCTTTATTATTCTTGTATGACTTTTAGTTTTAGTTTCTTGTGTATAATTTGGAGTTAAGTATGACGTCCATTATCACTGAACTAGTATATATATTTTTAGAGGCCAGCTGATGGACGCCTCTGGTGCGGGAGTTTCTCGCTGCATTGGATACCTTTTGGTGACCTTTTGCTGTTGTCTGTTCTATTGTTGGGTTGTTGTCTCTTTGACGCATACCCCGTTTCCATTCTCAATTATGTATACATGTGAGTTTAAATTTTGTTAATCGTTTAATTATTATATATTAACTCTAAACAAAACTTTGTATTTTTTAAACACTAAGATTTTTCTACCTCAGGTATAGATTACCTTAGCTGTATTTTGCAAAACTTTTAAGAATTTGTGGTCCTCAATGCTCTTCAACTTCGTATTTCATTTGGCCTTTTTACCATTTGTTTTATTAGTGCGTCACTGATGAGTCTTTTGTAGACGAAACGCGCGTCTGGCGTCAATATAAAATCTTAATCCTGGTATCTATGGTGAGTTTATTTACAACCACTGAGTCGGTGCCACTGCTGGTGGAAAATTTAATTTCCATGGGGTATCACCAGCCCAGTAGTCAACACTTCTGTCAATGTCTGTGTTGACTTAAGTTATCATTGATATGTTCATTATTATAAATTAACTGGTAACAAAACTTTGTATTTTTGAAATACTCAGGTTTTTCTACCTCAGCAATAGATTACCTTAGCTGTATTTGGCAAACACTTTAAGGAATTGTTGGTCCTCAATGCTATTCAACTTCGTACTTCATTTGGCCTTTTCAAAACTTTTTGATTCGAGAGTCATTGATGAATCTTTTGTAGACGAAACGTGCGTCTGGCGTAAATTTACCATTTTAATCCTGGGATCTATGATGAGTTTATTTCGAATATCATCCTATCACTTTGTGTTGGCTTTAAATGAAATAATGTATGTACTTCTGAAATATTGTGTAGTTTTTAATACTATATTATATAGAAAAAAACTATATTATATAGCAAATTACTATATTATATAGCAAAATACTATATTGTATAGCAAAATACTATATTACATAGCAAAATACATTTCAATAACATCAAGGTTTTCTTGAAAACATTTATCCAAAAAACGTCGTGTTTTAGAAACATCTTTCTGTATTGAGAAGTTGTATAAAATTTTATAACTGAAAAAATAAAACTGTCATATCGAAACAAGGATTTATATAACCGAGATGTAGATTATTCGAACAAAAAAAAGGGAATTGTTATATAGTAGGAAAAATATTAAGTTTAAACAGACCAGGAATTCATGTTCAATTATGTCTTTGAATCAATTAAAATGTTTTTTTTAAAAGGTATTTTCCCATCACTCCTTCACAGCTTTATAGCTTAGATATCCTAATAGCATGTAAATTAGTGAAATGTATATTTTGTCGTTTTATTAGTTTTTTGTTGACCCTTTATGACTATGAATTCTCCCAGTTCATCTTCAAATGATGATTTGGTTCTTAACACATGTGCATTCATAAATATTTCAGCAATCGGTTGTTTTGGTAGATAAATATATCTGGACTGGTCTTCTCCCGTACTGTATTAAAACTCTAGTTTGAGATAGGCGTCCGTTTAGCAATACAGCATAGCCCGGTCCGACTAAGAAAGTTAAATCAAATTTCCCGTGTAATGAGGGTGTCGCATTCTCAGCACATTAAAGAAAGATTTGCAACATCTTTATTTAGACTCCTGCGTAAGTCGCCTTTAACTAGTACATATATTGATTGTACCTTTCAAACATATCGTTTATTTGAGTGGATAGTTCTGATGTTATGTCCTTTACGATCTTTTTTGGTTTTTCTAACATATTTTGACTTTTTAATAATAAGATGTGAAATTAAGTGTACGGCCTGTTTGTTTCTTCACTGAATAAATTTCTTTTCAAAATGTCTGTACACTTCTCAGTTATACACAAGCATTTTGTTAAATTATATGAATACTTACTAGGTTTAAATGTTCAAATTATGATGTATAGTTATTGCTTTTGTGAAAACGACACTTCTGATATTATCAATAAATAACTTGTTCGAATAATATTAGTTACATATTGTGCTAGTGACCTAATACGGTATATATGGGGTCAGTAAATTCCATATGGGATGAGAGCAAAGCGACGCTTGAATCCCCATACAGTAGGAAAACCGGAAGCGCCTGAGTAAGGATCTCGGCGCTCAGTGATACGGTTCACTAGTCGACGTTGTCAACACGTAATGGCGGCCATTATTTGTCGTACGATTTGGCATTCCACACTGAAAAGTTGTATTTATGACATTCTTGGATGCTTAAACGTAATGCTACAAATCACAAGAGGTAAAGGTTTATTTCTGATATTTCAGATAGTTATTATCAAATAAGTTAGATCCAAAGAAATGATTTAAACGCAAAAAATGAAGTGTAAAACAATTTTTCATCATTTCCTTTTCATATACTTGTATTGAACCAACTATTTACTAGAGCTATTTACTGGTGAATAACATTTGGATTTCGGTCTAAAGTATCCGCCCTTGTTTCCGGAAATATTATACCCACACAATTTGTCAACATCCGTTTGTCAAACTGGTCAAGGTGTTCTTCACAATCAAATCTACCTGGAAAATATTCACGCTATCACTTCTTGTTTGGATAATCATGATAATAGAACATTGTAAACCTCCAACTGCACACATGGACCAAAATTAATAAAATTTGAAAGCACATATGATCACGTTTCATGCCCCGATTTTAAGTTCTCTAAAAACGGGGGGGGGGGGGTAATTTCCCCCTAAAAATTATTGGCTACTGAGGCTACACGAATTTTGCTGAAGTCCATTTACTAAATCATTGGAATGTATGACACATCAACTGTTGGCTAATTTGGTATAAATGACAGGTATAACAAATAACATAATATTTCATTTTGGAAAAAAATATTTGTGTCCCTGATTTCATGTACATTGTACACCAAAATTTAATATTCATAGAAATTAAATCTTTCATGAACATAAAATACAAAGGAAAAGCGATTACAGGCACTTGTTTCACTATCCATACTCCTCTTCCCCATATAAAAAATAAATAAATTAGATAGCCATCCTTTAAATTCATATCTCTGAAAATTTACACATGGAAATTAACCACTGAATTACACATCCATTTGAGGGCTTACACATGCATTAACATGTATCCCCATGGCCAGAAACATATGCATGTATCTGATATGTTATATTCTTCCTATAGACTATAATCATATACATACAAACTAATTATAAATAATAATACATTAAATATTATCCACTAATGGGTCTTCATAGCAGTGAGAAAATATATGTGTTTTCTTGATAATTTATTTGACAAATTTGTATTCATGTGTTGATCATGTTGATAATAACAATGCAAAGTTTAATTTTGCTTTGATAATTTAGTACATATTCAATTGATTTAGTAATTGTATTTACATTTGCTTTATATTTACAGGATGGAGAAAGATGTTCACTATGAATCAAAAATTTAAAACAGAGGACTTTTATATATATATTAACAAAAACACTTGCAGTACATGTACATGTATGATGTACATACAACAAGAAAACAGTAATCAAATGGAATTTCAACGAAGAGTAATGTTGAAAGCAAAATTATTTTGTTATTAATAGAAAACAATATGACTACAATATGTTAAGGGTAAGTAATCCAGAAGTGTCTGTTTAGGGTAACAACCGTAGGTTATTTACAATGCGCTGTGATTTCAATCCTACAAATTTGAAACAAAACATAAAAGACATGGTATTAAAACTATTTTCATAAGGAAATATTCTACATTTAACAGTCAGACAAGAAAATTGTCAATGGAATAAAGGAGTAGGTTCAGTAAGACCCCCTTTTGGCCCCAAATTATATCACTTTTACAAAATTGTTATAATGTAACTTTAAGATAATCTATTGGAAAGTATAATACTTCTGCTACATAAATACATGTACATATGGGCTGTTTTTGACAATCAAATGCATATATTATTAATATATCGGGTAATGGCATCATTATTAAAGTCATGCTAAATTACTGAAATCTTCACAATTTTAGCATTTGATTTAAATTTTAGACGGTTTTTATTTTAAATGGAAGTGGACGCATTCGTGTTCATTCTTAATATTTAAATGTAGCTTGTATTTGATGATAATACATAACATATATAAAGGTAGAGGATGAGCACAGATGCGGCCACATTCAATTTTGACAAAATCTTTCTGAAAAGTGACATATAAGGGCATATTTGATAGATTTTGTTATGTTTATGCTTGAATATAAGAGTCTGAAATGACTAAATGAGTTAAAATCTTTCACACAAACTAATTGAATCGACTGAAGTAGACACTTAGGTGTTTAAAAAGTTTCGAAATCTTTCATCATATGAACCTAGAATTTGAGGCCAACATGGGCCCTTATACTCCTTTGGAATTGAAGTTAAAATTTATAGTTTATAGGTCAAAGAATCATACACAGACTTGAAGGCCAAATGGTATATTTTAATAGTTTTAACATTTTATTCTATTATCTATGCTGTAAAATTTAAAGAAAGTTTCATTTGGATTTAAAACCTTATTTCAAGAAAGGAAGGGTACAGTAATTTAACATAATTTATATATTAAAAAATAGTGTAAGGGAATTAACTCTTATATGATGTGCATTATATCCATGAGAATGAAGTGTTTTAATAAACTTGACCATTATTTTTTCAGATAAGAGAATGACTTGTCACTTGAGTAGACCATATTTGGGTCATAGATGGCAATAACAATGAATTATAATATATTATAGTTATCATTCTTCATAACTTTTTGATTTCATCAACAAACTTACGATTTAATAACAAATTATTTTTTTTTTTATTTTCAGTAACAATACATCAAGTCAGAAGAATGATTATACTGGGAGTGAAAATTTTGATACCTGGAATCAGCAATTTATATGAAATTTGTTAAGAGAGAGATATTCATGTACAGAATGGTAACCGAGGTGGTTTCAGTGAATATATGAAGACATTTTTGTTGAACTTATGCAGGATTGAATAAATGAAACTTAAGCCCACTATGGGCTCAAAGTGTAGAAAAAAGAGAATTTTTAAATATGCAAGACTTTTAACAATAACATGTGTATAAGTGAAATGTCACCATATTTAGTAAATATTCAGATTATTCACTCAGTTTTTTTCATGATTATTTTTTTCAAAGCAATATCACTGTTGTATAATTAATAAGATTCCACAGTTTATTTTATATTTCTGACAAATAAATATATCTTCCCTCTGAACTCGAGTGTTTCCCTTTTATTTTGTATGAGTGTAATTTAAAGAAAACTCACTTTTACCATTCCAAGATTATTGGACTTTTTTCACGGTAAATTAGACTTTTACCAATATGTTGTAAAACTCAATTTTGCTTCGATATGTTTTCAAGAATTGAATCACAAGGCTGAACTTGATCAAATAAGCTCGCTTTTGGATATTTATCACATATCAAAAGCAACTATCAAGTATTCACGCTTCATTTAACTTACAAGAACCGATTAGTCATTATATTGAACGTAACAGTGATGTTATTATTGTGCTGTTAGATAGCACGAAAGCTTTCGACACCGTATGGCATGATGCATTGTTATATAAACTGAATAAATATGGAGTTACCGGTGATTTATGGCTGCTCATAGATGAAATATACAGTGACATGTGCAGTTCTGTACTGTTCAATGGTAGGCTATCTCGTTGGTTTGAACTGAAACGAGGCGTTCGCCAAGGTGGCATCTTATCAGCTCTGTTATATTTAGTATACATATACGATCTTTTGTGCGACATTGAAGACTCTAAATTGGGATGCGTTCTTCTAGATATTAGTGTAAGCAGCTCTCTTCAAGCCGACGACATTGCGTTACTCTCAACAACAGAAAAAGGAATGCAACACCTTATTAACATTTGTCAGGCATATAGCGAGAAGTTGGCATTCAAGTTTTCTCCGACTAAAAGCTACGTCTTACATTATTCAAAGAAGAACAAGAATGTTTCAAGCAATCTTACTTTATATGATGACATCATATATACCACTCTTGACGTCTGCCAAACATGTCGGTATTCTTCTGAACTGTAAATTTAGATCAATGGACCAGACAATGAACGCTTGTAGAGTGTTGCGATCAACTGCTTTTTCAGTTCTAAATTCTGGAATTCATCCATCAATTTTAAACCCTTTGACGTGTTCCAAGATAATACTTCAAATATGTTACAGCAAAGCTCTATATGGTTGTGAGTTATGGAACAATTTGACTCAAACAAAACTTACGATGTTAGAAAGATCTCACAGATTTGTGTGTAAAATTATTCAAGGACTTCCGAAACGAACCCGTTCTGACAAGTGTACAAGTCTTCTAGGGTGGTTTTCAGTTGAAAGCATTAACCACAGATGTAAACTTTTATTTTTGGTAGACTATATAGGTTAAAGTCTTCTGCGTTACCAAAACGAATAATGATAAGCAGACTTATGGAATTCAAACATAAATGTGTTCCAGAACAACTTGGTTTTTTACCTGACATCTATAAAGCAGCCGAAAAATATAACATTACAGATTATATTGTTGATTTTGCAAATACTGGTTCTTTCTCATCAAAATAACTTTGGTCAGTTATTGTAAATCAGAATATAAATGCAAGTGAAGAAACATGATGGTCTTACCGAATTTCATGCGATAATGACTTTTATATGTTTAGACATATTCATTCTGCAATCAAACCGCATAAAGCATGGACAATTGTGAAACAGTTGCGGGAACCCGAACTTCGTGTCTCCGCCAAGTATGTTATTGACTTATGTTCTATAGTACGTTATGAAGATGAACATTTACTTTGCGACAAATGTGGAAAGTTCTTCTTGAATATCGTTGAACACTTACTAGTATCCTGTGATTTTATTCAAGACAAAAGAGATGATCTACGGCAAGACATTATTAACATTAATCCCATTCAGTTCAGAGTTTTTATGGACAGTCTGTCGGCACATGAATTCACAACAACAATTCTCTCTTGCAATACGTCATATGAATTAGAAAATGATGAATTAACTTTTTTCTCTAAGACTTGTGTTCGTCACGTTGAAAAAATCGGCAGAGATTTCTACAATCGATAGAAATGTGTCCGTTATCGATATTATAGACAGTGCAGACTGCTCATATTTTCTTATATTAACTTTAAACACTGACTTAAATTCTTTGTTGTTTGTAATTTTCTGATTTATATATGTCATGTACACCAAATCTCTATAATAGAGGAAATAAAGTTTTTATATATATATTCACTCAGTTGTTTTCATGATTATTTTTTTCAAAGTAATATCACTGTTGTATAATTAATAAGATTCCACAGTTTATTTTATATTTCTGACAAATGAATATATCTTCCCTCTGGACTCGAGTGTTTCCCTTTTATTATGTATGAGTGTAATTTAAAGAAAACTCACTTTTACCATTCCAAAATTATTGGACTTTTTTATTGGTAAATTAGACTTTTACCAATATGTTGTAAAACTCAATTTTGCTTCGATATGTTTTCAAGAATTGAATCACAAGGCTGAACTTGATCAAATAAGCTCACTTTTGGATATTTATCACATATCACATAGTTACTTAAATAATCCATAAAATTGAAAATGGAAATGGGGAAGAGACAACAACCCAACCAAAGAGCAGAAAACATAAGCAGAATCAATAGTGTGCTTTCCTTCACTTTTGCCCTGTTGTTGAGTTTAAGTGAAAGAATCTAATTATTTTATCCCTATCAATTTTGGGGAGAGGGGAACCAGTATTCAACACTGCATTACTGCATGTATATCCTATCACCAGTTACAAATGTATGATACAGCCAACCATACAACATAGCACCATGCGACTGAAAGGAGAAATGAGATGCACAACACACAAAAAATATTCCATATGGCTCATTTTGGCTAGCTACATGTACATTGTATCATTTGAAATATTTCATTTATTTATTTTTAAGTAGAATTGTTTTTTGTAAGAAGTTATTTATTCTAGGTACTACAGTTCCCTTTCAGTTTGCCTGCTTAAGCATTTTAAGGCTTGATTTCAGTTCTAATATGAAAATAAGAAGTTGGGGTCTGATTGCCAATGAGACAACTCGAGCTCTCCATCAGATACCAAACGACTAAAAAGTTAAGAAATAGAGATCTTTGACAGCCTTCAACATTTAGCAGAGCTAATAAGGTATAGCAAGCTACATGTACAAAAGACCCCTAAATAATTATAACATGACACAAGACAGGCTGAAAAGAAATATTCTGCATCTGTATGCAAAAGTGAAATATATTTAGAAAATATAGCATGTGAAGCATTGGATGCAAATTAATAAATATTCAATCCTCAACAAAATCAAACTATCTCCAATGTTATGGTTTATGCGGTTTATTCACACAATTGGCAACAAACTTTAATTTACATACTTCATTCAAATAATTTACAATATACAAGATAACAAAATAAAAATAAAACAATTTAAGTGGGTATAAAGGTAAAGGACCAAGGTGGACAAGTATTAGTACGAACACCTAACCCTACCTAGAATAGCAAATGGTCGTTCCCCCTATGCATAGATATATTATTAATACTATACTGTCTTTATATCTTGTATAGTGATGCATTACATCAATGCCCCAAGAAACTGCAGTACATTGAATTTTTAATAAGTAAAGTCATGAAGAGTTTGAACCTTCACTACAAACCAGAAATTGAGAACCATGAGCACCTAAATATGACACATGCCTTTGACAAAATTAAAAGAGCCTCCCCCCGTGTTTTTGTTTTAGAAAAAAAAAGCCATTGGCGGATCCAGGGGGCCCGGGCCCCGCTTTCGTGGGGAAAATGTGGTTGATTATATAGGGAATCATTGAAGCATGACTGGAGCGCTCTCCCCCTAGGTCAGTCAGCGGGCTCCCCTTAAGAAAAGTTCTGGATCCGCCACTGGAAACCAAACAAAACACATAACGATAATTGTATTAACGAAAGGAAAATTATGGAAACAAAATCGATATGACCTTATCAGATTAGTTGTTCATTTCAAATATAGACAGCGCCGGTAACACTATTCTCAAACTGATGAATCTTTATCAAAAGTACGATGTCAAAAAATCAATCCAATGATGATGATGTGGGTCTAAAACTGTTAGTTTACCAAGTTATGCCTGTTTTGGTATAACGTTGATGTGGATTCAACATAATGCATGACTTTCTGGACATTAAATTAAACAAAATTGATACAAAGAAGAAAAACTTTTAATGACATTTTACGTTGACATTTTTGGCGCCGGAAATTGACAACGTTGATCTATATACTGATATATACAACATCAGTTGAGGTCGATTCCGGCAATTCTGCTTCAAAAAATCACAAGCAGGTAACATTTATTGTTGTCCTATAACATATTTGTTATGTATCAATAATTTTTAGTGGACAATTATTTCCGAGTGATGAATAGCTATCGTGTACTTCAGAAACAAGGTTAAGGAAGGACCACGCCCCCATAAAGGGGACATACACGATAAAGATGACTGTTCTCCATTTCTACTCGATAGAAGTGCCAAATTTTTTCATAACACATACATTTTGTACCAAAGATTATTATATGAAAGTATAACAAAAATCGAGGCGTATTTTTTTTTTAAAAACAGCTCATAATTAAAACATACCAATAGACGTAATGGAAAATTAGACGAAAATGGCGCCTTCTTCAATTTCGAAAAAAATCTATAACTTTACAATTTATTTACACATAATGTTATTTTTTAAGGAATATTGTATCTAAGGATTCACCATTACATGTCATTTGAATGAAATTTTACTCTAAAACAGAAACTCTTCCAATTTCTAAATCTACCGACCATGTAAGGAAAAACATATAAAACGTTGAGACCCCTGCATTAAAATGGGAACAAATTTTTGCCCTGGCTTGACCATCCCTGTTCTATACGAATTTCGATGCCAAAAAATCACAAGAATAGGATGTACATTTTTTTTAGAAAATCGAAGGATAGGTATTTTTTTGTTCCCATTTTTAATATAGCTATTTAATCCTACAGTGCGGAAAATCAAAATCGGAAATTCTGTGTTCAGATATAAAAAAATAAGATTTCCTTTTATTTTAATGTTCGAAAATGAAAATAATATGTAATCTTATATATTTTTCTCATATAGATATGCTTACAATCAACAGTATCTATCGTTGGTACTTTGTCGCAAACGAATATAAAATAAATACAAAAGCGCGCCCTTTTGCAGTTGACGTCGGCCGACGCAAAATAGTCCAATTTTCGGCGTACAACTACTGAGCGCCGCCGAATCCCATTTTGGCCAAAATGCACATCCGGTTGTCCTACTGATATGGAATTTACTGACCCCATATAACCGTATTACGTCACTAGCACACTATGTAACGTATTTATCTCACCAACTATCTTAACGTGTAAAATTTAGACTAGTGACCTATCAAAATGAGCACGTCTCCAATACAGTTAGCATTAACATGATTAAGAAACTACTTCCTTTGATCCTACAAAAACAGATGTCAACAATGAAAGCTTGTTAGATTTTAATTTGTTTTATAAATTTATTTCACTTTATCATCACTTTCTTCGTCTGTTGAAACCTTTAAGATTTTTTCTCAGTACTGCTTTGTTTTTCTAAAGGGACGTAACACCACTACTAACCGTGTATGAAATAAGCCCCGCCTCCTTATTACCTTATATTGAATATAAAGGGACGTAACTCCACTACTAACCGTGTATGAAATAAGCCCTGCCTCCCAACTAACCTAATATTAAATATACACGGTTTCCACGAGGACGCTTTTAACCAATCATATTCCTAGAAATGTATAGGAGGTAAGATAATGTAGTATAACTATAGAACGATAAAGAAAGAGGTTGGTGTTGTAACCTTATATAGTTTTTTAAATCAAAAAAAATCTATAGGATGTCTAGGTATACATAATTGAAATTTGCATTGTGGGAGAATTCAAACATGTGCATTTTCTTCCTGTTTACTCTGAATGGTGTTATGAATATCATAATTATATTATAATTTATCATCAGGTCAACGCGTACAAGGGTGCACTAAAGATTGAAAGGAAAAAGGAAATAATTAGTCGTTTTTTTCAAGAGTTATTTTTTGTCATTGCACAGAAAATACAATGGTCTGCAAATTTAATGTTGAGCAACATACAAGTATAATTTAATTTACAAATTTTGTATCATAACTAATCATGGAAAAAATAATGCTAATTTCTCCTTCTTGATAAGATATGTATTATTGACCAATGAATTATACAAAAGAAAATCAAGCTGGAATGAACTTTGACAGACAGAGATTTCAATAATTCCATACATGAAACAGTATGATATGTTGTTTATAATGTATTATAGCTTATATTGATAAGGTCAGTTTAAGGGATATCACATATGATTAGTCAATGATATTTGGTATGTAGTTAGTATTAGCTTTTAACATATCTTATATTTAAAAAAAAAATGGATTGCGTTCCTTTAGTACTTCTTCACGGACTGAGTATTTTGCATAATTCAAAAGTTCGAGTTTTGCTATTTTAATTTAAAAAAATTCATTTTACTACAAAAACTATTTACAGTCGAGACATGTATTTGTGTCAACAGTTTATCAGACATTACACCTTACAGTAAGCAGATAACGGAACACGTTAACTTTTGGTTACAATGGTTTTTATACGTGCAAAGATCAATAGATTATCCAAGGGAAATAAATCGCAGTTATTGGTCAATACAAGACTGATAAGATAAATACAACACAAGCAGCCTAAAAAGCTTCCCTTTCCGCAATTTACGTCTGGGTGATCGATTTATTTGCTTTGAATATGGATCAGACAGTTATCAAAGGTACTAGAATTATAATTTAGTAAGCCAGACGTGCGTGTCGTCTTCATAGAACGAATGTATTGTGATTACAGTAAATCATTTTGTAACTTAGAGCTTGCAAAAACACACTCAAGATGGCAGCTACTTTTATCAGCTTATTGAGAGAGCCAATTTTAATGATATGTCTAAAAACAAAAAACAAAACGGTAGATACATAGACTTTCCAAATATCTCAAAATTTTAGTGAGATATAATTTAACTGCGGAATCCAATAATTCAACGGCTTGTGGTGATTCTCAAAGGATTTCAGTCCGTTTTTAATACCACTATTTATAGCTGTCCTTTTTTTCGGAGGACACTGTTTGTGCACAAATGTACAATTTACAAATTGAGATCGAATTTTTATCGTTCTTTTTGTCGAATGGTAATAATAGCTTTAAGAAAGTTGTGAGGAACCGTGTTATACATGTTATATATATTATTCCAACCAATTTGCACTGAATAAAAAAGATGCAATGCACAACATAGATTACATGCTTTCATGAACATATTCAGTATTTTAGTTGAAAACAATTTTAATATCTTTTTCTGTATAAATGGAATGAAAACATTTCGATATATACATGTAATGGTTCTCCATTTTTAATGTGAACAAGTATTTTCACAAAAATCCTACGTGGAATGTTTTGTACGGCATGCATCATTATCAATTCATCGTTTAAAAATTGAAATTTCCTTGTGAAAAGGAAAGCACAAACAATTGACATATAACTAAACCCTGTGATGGCAAGACGAACGCAGATCCAAGAAAAATATTAAAGCGGCAAATAGCCTTTACATTTGAAATGAGCTAGGTCTGGTTCGGATCTTTGCCTTAGAGATAAGCCGAGGAGTACCAAATGGTGTGATTTGTATTGAAAATACGCAAAGAGTTCTTTTGAACCTCTGTGGTTGCCAGACGGGCACAGATCCCAGAATTGCTTAAATATTATTCTGGGAACCGGTCCTGATTGCCGTTTCCCAAACAAACATTCGGTACTCTTCGGCTATCCCTATGGTAAAGTTTCGAACTGGACCTTTTTCATTTCAAAGCTATTGACTCAGACTATTTCCTACATTTCCTGGGATCCAGACCTGTCTGGCCATCACAGAGTTTCAAAATTGCCGTTATAACGAATTGTCCATATTAACAACGCATTCGGTACTCCACGGTATATCTCTAAGGCACAGATTTGAACCAAACCAAACACTTTCAAAGGTGTTGACAAAAGCTATTCGCCGCTTAAATATTTTTTTTTGGATCGAAGCCCGTCTTCATAGTCCAGATGTTCAGAGTTGATCCGTTATGTATTTTCAATTCCAGCCATACATTCGGTACTCTTCGGAATATCATAATGGCAATGTTTCAAATCTAACCTAGCTTTATTTCAAAGGTATTGACCCAGGCTAATCCCCGCGAAACTTCAGGACCAACTGTCCACCACAGAGGTTCAAAGTTGCCTTTATAGCGAATTCTCCATACTAACCACGCATTCGGTACTCCTTTGCAAATTCCTACCTAGCTCATTTCAAATTTGTTTACCGATGCCTTTTGCCACTTAAATATTTGATTTGAATTGGGATGTGGTCCCGTGAGTCCACCACAGAGGTCAAAAGTTGCCCCGTAACGTATTTTTCATTTCAACAATACACAGCCCTGCTTATACTTCTGGATCACGCAAGGTCATCATCGGTTATTCATGAGACAGATTTCTGTTGCTCAGTCTATAATTTTCTATGATGATGTGAGAGTGCAGTCGAAAATGAAATGACAATTAAGAGGATGACAATTTAAGATATGCACCACTTCAACGAGCCATGACTGTTTTAGTTAATAGATCTACCAGTAGTAGGTTATTCTAACCATTCCAGGTACCCGTGCACCTGCCTAACTGTAGATATGTGGTAACATATTCTTAATACAATAACATCAGAGAATTATTATGTGGCGTAATATGTCTAGTATGTAAAAGAGGTACGGAACATACCAACGGGACCTCAAAACTCATAAATCAAAAAGTTGAACTGGCAACCGCATTTATAGAGAAGAAAAGAAAAGACTAACTGCACAACACATATTACTAAACAATGAAGAAAAAGATGCCTACCATAAACTGAGGGTGATATACCTTTAAAGATTTTATGTATATAAACTCCATGCTTTTTTATTTAGTTTATATAGGACGAGGGAAGTTAATGCATTTTTTATTAGGTGTGTGTACTATTGAAATATTTTGCTCAGTATAGCAATTCGTTACTAGATAGTGGTATGTATGAATATATTGTTTAAATGCAGTGAGCTAGACCAATAACAAATCTTCTTTGAAATTAGCAACATTAAAATTAGGGTTAATGAGTCACCAGTGTACGTATTAATCAATTAAAAAAAACCGAGTTTACCTTATTTGACAAAACATAAATTATGAACTTTGATATCGCCACATATGAATACATAGAAAAACTTCCTTGATAGCCATGTTTTTTTTTAAATAATATGTGTTTTATTTCTATTTTGATCTTATTTGTTTTGTGTTTTGAAAAAGACATATGTAAGTATTTTTCTTTAGCATTAATAAGCAAGTCAGTATTTTGTTGCATGATCTTATTACTCAGTGATCTTTGTCCAATACTACTTATTTAAAACTTGACTTTAAAAATGAACGAGTGGGCACATTATTTTTTAAATAAAAACATCAAGCTTCTTGATTCTAATAGCTTGTCACTGAGTTTTCTTCTTCTTTTTATTTTTTTTTCTACTTTTTGATAGCAAAATATAAGCTGTCTTACTATGAAATGAAATGTAAAATAAATTTTCCTTTATTTAGTGGGTTTGTTTTTCTCTGGATTGTTTTATTTTCGAACCAATAAATTCTTCGATCTATCATCGCTGTTTTAGTTGCAATTATAATTTATAAATATCATGTCGATCTAAAAACTGGATTTAGTTTGAAATTGTTCTCACTTATCATGTGCACGTTAAATAAAGGTAAGTCTAGTATTTTCTTCTTTTGTAGTTACGAATGCCTTATCTGTTGACTTATTGCAAGATGTACGAGGACTATATGGCGAGAATGGAACGGAGCTACAATGTTCACACACAAAAGAAAATGTTTTTTTGATCAACTCTGTTTCATTTTTGGCTTTCAGCAGGACCAGCAAACAATTTAACGAAATAGCAATATATGTACCAAATTCTCTTTCATATCTTACCGATGATGGACAATATTTGAGAGAGAGAGTAACACTGATGAATATAACACAATCAACGACGAAAGCTGTCTTAAAATTTAACGAACTCACGTGCATAGATGATACACTTTATCAATGCAAAGTAAATTACATTGCTTTAAGTGGTGTAAAGATTTTTGTTTCAAACAACTCAAGCATTTCAGTGCAAGGTACGTTTTACTTTTTTTATGATCCTATACCGCAAAGATTAGTATGTTAATTCTGCACAATTTTGAAAACATAACCAAATATTTTTTTTAAATACTTATTAGTTAAACATGTTAAAGTTTACTTACGCAGTGACATTGGTACCGTTAATTTTATATTGTGAATATTGCTTCATAATGACTAAGAATCAATGAGTATAAACAATACCAAAATTGAAAACATCTTTTGAGTCAAAGGCATAGTGTATAAATTAAACTTTTTGTCTTTAAACATGGTTTTGATAACATAAACTAACGGATCTTAATTAATTCCTTCATGGACCCCTAATACTTTTAAATCTTGTAAAAGGAATTTAGTGCATTCAGCCTAGTTTTTGTCCATCTTATTAAAAAGTATATTAGAAAAATCAGCTACCGATCAATGGAGCATATAACTTCGTTGTTATCCAAAAATCTCGTAATGACCTTATTTATTTACTGAATGAATTACTAATACATCCAAAGCAGCAAGGGATAATATGCATCCGCAGATAGAAGAAAAATATATAAACTAAGGAGATATTTTACTGAGGTTCGAATCTATGATAGGAAGATACAAATTCATCTGGTAACAAAGAAAAATCGTAGGGAAGAGACAAATATCAAAAACTCTTAGAGGCAACACATCAAACAACTGTCATATTTTTTACCTGGTACAGGCATTTTCTCCTGAAGAAAGTGTTGGAAAAAATCCGGTTTAAGGGAAGAATATTTATTTCAGAAGGAATGATATCTGCAGGTGCGAAGTCACATTCAATTAGAATGTCTCGATTAGAAATAATTCTTGGCAGCCGTAAATTTGCTTTCATTAAACATGAGTTGAGCATTTATTTTTGATTAGTTTATCCCGAGCGACAGCTTATCTAATTGTATTAACCGTGAAATCCCTATACACACAATAATGTTAATTTTGGGTTTGTCATTGAGTTTATCCCCATTATTTGAGTATTTTATCATATACTTGTAGAAAATAATGGTATAGTTGAATATTACCCTTATAAAACTAATTTGTACATTTATTTATTCAATAAATTTGGAGAATTGTCTCAGCCCTGTAATATGAAAGAGGGACGAAAGATATCAGAGAGACAGTCAAAATCATAAATCGAAAACAAACTGAATACGCCATGGCTAAAATGAAAAGGACATACAGACAAACAGACAAACAGTACACATGACACAACATACAAAATTTAGAAATAAGCGACACGAACCCCACCAAAAACTAGGGGTGATCTCATGTGCTTCGGAAGGGTAAGCTGATCCTGCTCCACATGTGGCACATATGGTACCCGTCGTGTTGCTCATGTTATAAAAAATCCGGTAAATAGTCTAATTCGGTAGGTCACATGAACGAAAGGGAAGGGGGTGGATTGTAGTAACGACGTGAGGAACATATCCGATATCATTTGTGAAACGGTTATTACATAACGGTCAACAAACTCGTGATGGCGTCCGTAAAAATAGCGAAGGGATGATTTCAACTTCACTGTTTGGAACTCTTAGTTTAATAGCTTCCTTGTGGGAAACAACCCTCTATCAAGAAAATCATGATAGGAAATGCAAGTACGGGAATATCGTATCAATTGGGAGATATATACCTCGTATGCAGGTGCTGCTGGAATGTTGCTACTTAGAAATGGAAAGTTGACAATTTGAAAGCTAAAATCATATGACTCGCGTTACCAACTGCTTCATGTATATATCAGCTGTTTCCAGTTTATATCAACTGCTTCCGGTTATTATCGCATGCCTTTCTTTAACGTTATCGCAAAGCATTTCGATGTCATTCTGCGAATCACCGAAAATGGAAACATGAAAAAAATTAATTATAAAAAAATGCAAAACAAATAATGCAACAACTGAGTTCATAAAGTTTTTAAAAACGTGTTCTTGTCTGTATGGCTTCTGTTGAAGAACATGAGGCTCAGCTCTATGGCTGATTCAATGACTAAGGACTGAACAGGACTGAAAAGGGTCGGATATGAAAAATGCTATGTTTTAATCTAGATTTATCGTAAAACACGCCTTTTATAGCATGATAATTTATCGCGGTCTATCGTATGTTATATTTAGATATAATGGGGTTTTCTTCAATTTGTGACTTACAGTTGTTCACATTGTTTCGTATCTACATAACTCATACATGTTGTATGTTGTTTGTCGTTACTTTTATCCTCTTTTGGCCGATTATTTCTACCTGTTGTCTTTTGATAACTCAAGACATCTTAGAGCCTTTAATTTTCTCGTCCCTTTTTCCTGTGTTTTTAATAAAATAATAATGTTTTGTCACATTCTGGTATAAATTCGTTTTGTTAGGCGTAATTATTTTTAATTTACAGTGCAACCTTCTGTTCCTAATGTGTTTTTGTTATTGAATGTACAATTAAAATCAGCACCCGCTATAACTGAAGGTGATAGAGTAACATTTGTTTGCTCTGGGGATGTTGGTAGACCACCTGGAAAATTGATCTTTCAAACGTTTCAACGTGATCATAGTTTGATTATTAACTACGCAGCCACAAACACATCAATACAGGAGTTACAGGATAACTGTTCCTACTATCGTACAAGTTATATGACATTTATGGTAACTCCTGTATACAACACAGCAGTTATAAGATGTGCTGTTGTATCAACTCTAGCAGAGAACATGTATGTAGAGTCAGAGCCATTAGATGTGAACTGTAAGTAAACTGTTTGATTGTCATATTCATTGTAATTATGTTTAATGCATAAGGAATGAATTCTTATTAAAGATGTTTATGTAAAGAGTACGGTAAGTTTCATTGACACGGCAATCTAAAAACACAAATCCCATAAAGTCATATAGAAATTAACTCACAGTCTTCGATGTTTCGAGAAGCGATTGCTTACGGTAGGCTTTTGATTTTTCTTGTTTAATCTCTCTACTTTTATATTCTCTGAGCGATTAAAAATGGCATTTCAGTAATTGATATCTATCTAGTATTAAGGACTAATAATGCCGCACTAAAAATATATGTTTAATGTATTTGTGATGATTTCTGTCTTTTAAACATACAACCTACACATCTCCTTATTTTGAATTTTTGAAATACTAAGGCTTTCTACCATAGGCATAGATTACCTTAGCTGTATTTGGCAAAACTTTTAGGAATTTTGGTCCTCAATGCTCTTCAACTTCGTACTTTATTTGGCCTTTTTAACTTTTTTGGATTCGAGCGTCACTGATGAGTCTTTTGTAGACGAAACGCGCGTCTGGCGTTCTAAATTATAATCCTGGTACATTTGATAACTATCTACATCACTGGGTCCATGCCACTGCTGGTGGACGTTTCGTCCCGAGGGTATCACCAGCCCAGTAGTCAACACTTCGGTGTTGACATGAATATCAATAATGTGGTTATTTTTTATAAATTTCCTGTTAACAAAAGTTTAAATATTTCGAAAAACTAAGGAATTTCTTATTCCAGGCATAGATTTCCTTAGCGGTATTTGGCACAACTTTTTGGAATTTTGGATCCTCAATGCTCTTCAACTTTGTAATTGTTTTGCTGTATAAATATTTTGATATGAGCGTCACTGATGAGTCTTATGTAGACGAAACGCGCGTCTGCCGTACTAAATTATAATCCTGGTACCTTTGATAACTATCTTCACCACTGGGTCGATGCCACTGCTGGTGGACGTTTCGTCCCCGAGGGTATCACCAGCCCAGTAGTCAACACTTCGGTGTTGACATAAATATCAATAATGTGGTTATTTTTTATAAATTTCCTGTTAACAAAAGTTTAAATTTTTCGAAAAACTAAGGATTTTCTTATTCCAGGCATAGATTTCCTTAGCGGTATTTGGCACAACTTTTTGGAATTTTGGATCCTCAATGCTCTTCAACTTTGTAATTGTTTGGCTATATAAATATTTTGATATGAGCGTCACTGATGAGTCTTATGTAGACGAAACGCGCGTCTGGCGTACTAAATTATAATCCTGGTACCTTTGATAACTGTTTACACAAAATTTAGTCTTGGTATCTATGATGAGTTTATTAATAAGTGTGTCAGAAATCATATCTGATATTCTTCCTCAGTCATAATACCCTTCTATCATTACCGAACTGAACAAAGAAATAACACGACGGGAGCCGTATACGTTGCAGGAAATGCTTACCCCTCCGGAGCACCTGATTTCACTCCCGGTTTTTAGTGGAGTTCGTGTTGTTTCTTATTTATAATTATAACTGTTGATGTAAATGTCCTTTGGTTTTGTGAGTCTTTGTTTACTCCTAGGTTTTGATTGTTATTGTCTCCTTTTATAAATATTATTAATTATTATAAATAATACAAAAATCATAATAATAATAAATTACAAAAATGTAGAATAGACGAGAAACGACAGTATACAAGAATCTACACAGTAAGCATAATATTGAGTGATTCGAATCCGTAGCCATCCTTAACAAGGACTGAATTCTACAATAAAGAGAAATCTCTACAGCATGTCATACTCGGGCATATAAAACTGTTCTTTTTGATTCACAGCTCCTTTATAACCTTTGCAATTTTCGATACAAAAGGTAGGGCTTGTTTATAATGCTATATGGTAGTAAAACATATTAACTTACATACTGTTTTACTACCCACTCAGATACTTCATATTTGCTGACAAGGTATAACAAATTCTTTGTCAAAGAATAGTTTATAATTATTACCGATTATTCAGCTTTCATCTGATATCAAAATCACAAAACGTTCTATATATCTATTTATGCATAGGAACTATTGTATTTTAAATATGTACTTCTTTCTGGTGTTTCTTTGAGACCGGACCTGAATTTGTTGTGCAACAGATTTTTATATATACAGGGTTAGAACAAACATTTGCTAGATAATATTGTACATGTTGTAGTGCTGATATTTAGAGTAATTATATATAGATATACTTCGTCTCAAATTTAGCCAAACAATGATAAATTGACAAATAGTGCTTTCCTCAGCGGGATTCTAACCCTAGCAAATGAGAAATTGCAACAACATTACCTGCACTATTTCCAGCGGCCTTTTTTATCCATAGACCCCTCGACTAAGTATAGGCTATATGTATGTAGGGTATAATACATGTACTAGTAAAAAGTACAATCTTAGTTGTAGTTTTAATGTCAGAATTATGTATGTTTTTTTAAATATTAGAAACTTTTTTTCAAAATTACTCATTATTACACAGATTCGGTGACAGTGCCAACTATAGGTAAAAATCCAGATAAAACAGACTATTTAGTAGGTGTGGATACTAGTATCAGCTTGAACTGTACAGCAGATGGCAATCCTAAACCTAATTATATTTGGTATAAAGACAATCAAATCGAGGCAATAAGCACCAGCGAAAATTTAACTATTAGGAATGTAACTACGGCAAATAGCGGTATATATACCTGTTCCGTCACCAACACCGTCAATGGCGTCATTAGCAGAAAACATGTTATGCTGCATGTCTGTATAACTAAAGTTAATGCAACTCCGGTTATAATACATTCATACATTGAAAACACAGGTAATTTACAAAATGGATGATTTGCAAAAACTTTTTTGTCGCATGGCATGGCCCATATATGATGTAATTTTTAACAAACCCTTTTTTCTCCCCTATTTTTTATACAATGATATACCTCATGAACCAAATATAATTAAGATCTAGGGTTTTTTGTTTGGTGCCCTTGGTTGATGACCTTGAAATTGAGCTCAAGGTCATAGATTAAATTGACGTTCTAGATTTTGACCTTTGCTTTTACCTCATATGTATACATGATAAAGTCATGGGACTTTTTGCATAAGGTTTCAAGCCATTTAACCTAGAAAAAAACAGAAGTGACTTTGGGTAAACCGGAGTAACTTTTTTTTGTACTTAATTAATATAAAAGTTTACAGAACCCGAATTTTTGGAATCAGTGTCAATTAAACGTAAAAGTAATACCGGAAGTAACAAATTATCTTCCTTATTTAAAAAAAAAATGTTGTATAGAAACCATATATTTCTGTAATCAGCGTAAAATAAGCCATCATTTGACGCTACAAATAACATTTTTAACCAAATTTTCCCATTTATCATATCAGAATAAACATTTTTTTTGGTGGAAAGACTTTCAATTGTATTTGAACAATTGCTCTTTAATTTCTATGGTTTTTATTTCATGTTGGACTGATAAATGAATTTTCGTTATTTTTTATCGTAATAATGTAAAAATATTACAATTGATTCACTTTTCACGAAGGTTTGTCTGCATTTCATTTTTTTTCTTTTTTTTCTTTTTTTCTTTATTAATTTAAGGTTTCTTTTTCGTCAACATATTACGATTTTTTTTTAATCATTGTATTTCAACTTTATATTACTATTGAATAAAATATTTGCAATAAAAATTGAGGTTCATGATTATCCGTTGAAGTTTACTTTCAACATGTTATATTTAATATCTTTTAATTATTTGTATTGAAGTGATCATTGTGGTTGGTACAGTATGTAGATTGATAATATTGGCTGTCTGTGTGATGTTATTTTCTGCTTTACACAACAAGTACAAGTAAGTACTTCCTATGATGTGGAGCGATACGAAATGAAATTATTAAGTTTACATTGCGTTTAAAAATACAATTTAATAAGTGTCTAGCAAAAATACAAAGCAAATAGATTGTAGCTGTATTTAGCTAGTTTTATTGTTTGATTTGTTCATTGAGTGAGGTTTTGCTTGGCAACTTAAATCTAGCTTGTTATAATATCTATTAATGAAATACTGAGTAAAGATACATTCCAAAAGAATACCACACGGCTTTTGTATATGTATTTGTTTGTTACGCTAGACACGAGTATCTTTTGCATAAAACTCATTATGGGTTCTCGAATAAGGACTGTCAATAATTCTACTTATAAGAGTGGTGAATGTATAGAATGATGAAGTCTTACCGTAAAGAAGATGGTATATGAATGCCATTATTATAAATTCCAAAGGTTTTTATATTTTTATATACATATATATACCAGATAAGTAAACATTCTTCAGATATTCAGAAGAAATCGTGATATATAAATCACATAATTTTTTCGAAAACATAACGGTTTTGCATATGTTATAACAGCAAAATTGATTTACTCATATTCGTTTTCTTTATGCTGTATTCTCTTATAGTGCTAATGTGTGTCAAATATGTTTGTATACGACCACAAACATTTTTTTGGGATCGTATAATGGTAAGATGTCGTCGTCGCATTGGTTTCCGGACAATAACTGAAGTTTTAGTAAATGGACCTCTATGATTTTTTTAGAAGGTTCAATACCACTAATGAAAGGTTTGGATTTAGTTTGGGGATTATGGTTCCACCCGTTTATGAATTAGGGGCTCAAAACAAGCATTTTTCTAGTTTAAGGATAATAACTTGTGTAAAAGTACATGTACAAATGTATTCTAATTGCTCTAAAATTGTACCACATTGTTTAATGCCGCTAGTAGAAGGTTGCCATTTCTTTTAGAGGTTAAGGGGCCAACAATTTAGGAATTAAGGGTCAAAATGGGGTGAAAAACAAGCATGTTTTTGTTTCCAGACAATAACTTGTGTGTAAGTGTGTGGATCTCTCTGATATTGTACCACAAGGTTCCATATCACAGAAGGAAGGCTGGAATTGCCCAAAAACATGTAGGAATAAGGGACAAAAAAGTGCCAAAAACAAGCAAATTTTCTAGTTTCCTGAAAATAACTTGTGTTTAAGTGAATGGATCTCTATGAAATTGTACTACAAGGTTCCATACCACAAATGAAAGGCTGGGATTGAGTTATGGGGTTATTACTCCAAGGAGGTTGCAAAAGAGGGAAGGGGATTCATATTTTTTTTCAAAAATTTTCAAATTTCGAATTTTTGAAAAGTTTCAAGAAGAAATCTTAAATTGCACGATATTGCGCAATAGATTTGTAAGATCTTTCGATGAAAGTTGAAGGTGTACTACAAGACACCCGCGAAATCACAGCCATCAGAGCGTGGTTGTAAGTATGTAATTTAAAAGTGTTGAAATATGAGTTTTTGTAAAAAAAAAAAATATATATCAAAAGTCATAGCTATAGGTACTTGGGGACAGGACAATTGTTCTTCATCCCTCTTTCTTTTTTTCCAAAATTCCTATTTTTTGGTTATCCATTCAGGAAAAGTATCCAAAGTCATAAGTACTTGGGGACAGGACAATTGCTTTTCTACCCCTCCTCTTTTTTTCTCCAATTTTTCTAATTTTTTTTTTGTTTTCTATTAATTTCAATATGAACATTTATTAAGAATATTATGAACATTCATTGATTTCTCATATAGACCCTCTGTATTTGATATACTTTGTGATCCGATGATTTAATTGTAAAAGATTTTATTGCGATAAGGTTTTGATGTTATATGTGTTATTCTCGTGGGATTTTGTCTGAAGCTTTGTCCGTTTCTGTGTGTGTCACATTGTAGTGTTGTGTCGTTGTTCTCCTCTTATATTCATGCGTTTCCCCTGGTTTTGGTTTGTTACCCCGATTTTATTTTGTCCATGGATTTATGAGTTTGAACAGCGGTATACTACTGTTGCCTTTATTTATGACTGGAGATTTTAGAAATGGTATCAAAAGTACTTTCACTTTGGGACAAGCCCGGTCCCCAAAAATTCCCATTTTTTTCTATTAATTTCAATAATGTTAGCGTAACTCTGTATATTATGAACATTTATTACCATAAATAAAGTGTATTTGTTTTTTGCTATCAATTCTCAGTTTATCAATATCGATCCACTGCGGTCATTGATATATTACACATACCCTCGCTATTTAATAAACTCTGTGACCGTCGTGGAAAGTAAATTTGAAATTGATAGCAGATAACAAATACTTTTTATTCATGTATCACGGTATACGGAAAAACGCATACCGGAAGTCTATTCCGACTTAAAATTACATCAAATAACGGAACAATATCCGGACGTCTTTTTTTCGTTTTTCTCCTAAAATAACCCAAACTGAATAATCATAAGAATAGATGACAAATGCGACTAAGCATCGTACCTATAGAACAAAGAGTCATAATGAATAATTTATTGTGGAAAGAAGAGAAGCGACACACAAAATGAGGTCCTCTCGTTTAATAGTATAGATGTGCTATTTATCGCATATCGTGATTTCCCAGTTAAATGACAGATGACTTTTTCACATGAGAAATAAATCTTACAACTTCACTTTTTTGACGTCAAACACCATCTATGTCTAGTTAAGTAATTAAGTTACATGCAAACAAATTAAAATTGCGTGAAAAGTATCTGTAGTTTCATATCTTTTCTTCTTTATTTGAAAAAAGAAGCAATGTAATAAAAAGACTGATAATTCACTTCTGCGATCTGCGCATTCGTGAAAACATGTGATTTTTAAATAAAGGCAATAGTTGTATACCGCTGTTCGAAACTCATAAATCAATAGAAAAAAAAACGAGTCCATTTTAGTCATTCGTTGATATTTTTTCTCTAAATTTTATTGTATGAATAAATTATTCTTTATAATATCAACATAAATATGTTTTATGAACATTTATAATCTTATAATCAAAAATCGTCATTACAGATCAGCAGATTATGTTAACACGACACAACAACAGCATTTGTCGTTGAATGAAAGGTTCGGCCATACTTTGGATGCACATAACTATGAAGAAATCGCTAGGACGGATCATTTGTACAATAATACTAACTTAAGAAATAATTAAACAAGAGCATTTTATGAGCGTTTGGTATATTTTTCAAATAAGTATCAAAGACTGGCTTCAAAGTTATTGTGAAACCGCCTATTCTAGAGGTAGCGTGAATCAGATGTGGATACTTAAAAAATCCAAAGATCTTATAGAGTACATACAATCCAACTCTCTTTCATCTTGTAATAGTATTAAAACACATTTGACTTTTCTACACTGTACACAAGTATTCCACATTCCAAACTAACAAAAAAACAGACTGGAAGAGTTGGTATTGCTTTGTTTCATAAAAAAGAATGGCCAACGTACATACAAGTATCTTGTCTTAGGGAGAGATAAATCCTACTTTGTAAAGGATCCCTTTGATTCAAACAAAAAATTCTCTGAAACTGACATTATCAAAATGCTTGATTTCTTGATCGACAACATATTTGTTACGTGTTTTTCAACTTTTTGTCGGCATTCCAATGAGAACAAATTGTGCCCTCTTCTTGCCGACTTGTTCCTTACTTATAATGAGGCTGACTTCATACAGGAACTTCACAGGAAAAAAGATAAGAAGTTAGCAATATCCTCTAACTCTACTTTCCGCTATAGAGATGATGTTCTTTCACTAATTTATTCAAAATTGGTGACTATGTTGAACGCATCTATCCAATCGAACTAGAGATAAAAGATACTACAGATACACTAAAGTTTGCCTCATATCTTGACTTACGTCTAGGAATTGACAATGAGGGTCGGTTGAAAACAAAACTTTACGACAAAAGAGATGATTTCAGACTTCCAATTGTGAACTTTCCATTTCTAAGTAGCAAAATTCCAGCAGATACTGCATACGGGTTATATATCTCCCAATTGATACGATATTCCCGTGTTTGCATTTCCTATTATGATTTTCTTGATAAAGGGTTGCTGCCCACAAGGAAGCTATTGAAGCAAGAGTTCCAAATGGTGAAGTTGAAATAATCTCTTCGTAAATTTTACGGACGCCATCACGATTTCGTTGAACGTTATGGAATAACCGTTTCACAAATGATTTCGGATATGTTCCTTACGTCGTAACTACATTCCCTTCCCTTTCATTCATGTGACCTACCGAATTAGACCATTTACCGGATTTGTTATCACATAAGCAACACGACAGGTGCCACATGTGGAGCAGGATCAGCTTACCCTTCCGGAGCACATGAGATCACCCCTAGTTTTTCGTTGGGTTCGTGTTGTTTATTCTTTAGTTTTCTATGTTGTGTCATGTGTACTATTCTTTGTCTGTTTGTCTTTTTCATTTTTAGCCAATTGCGTTGTCAGTTTATTTTCGATTTATGAGTTTGACTGTCCCTCTACTATCTTTCGTCCCTCTTTTAATGAATGTGTGATCTTGACGAGAAAAAAATATTCATTATCTGAAGCATGCCTTAATATTGAAAATTTTATAGTTGTGTAATATATGTGTTAACATTTACTTGCGGTTCTAGCATATGTGTGTATGATTTTTTTATGTGTTTATATTATATTTGTTTAAATAAATAAATGGAATGATATCAATAAACGGTTGTCTTTGCTTGAGATGCTGAAAAAAAGATTGATAATGGTAATCAACAGTTCTGTAAAAACGTGTATCTTATAAATTGGTAGGATTTGGTCTAATGACGTTTAGAAAAATCCATACTATTCAAAACACAATTTGCATCAAGAAATAAAATTTAATGTGTATCAGCAAACAAAATTAAAAACAAAACAGAAAGTAATGAGCGACCTATACACCTGTTATCAGAAGTTTTTGTTATTCTCATTATGCTATAAAAAGTATATTTTTTATTCAACACAATCAAGGATGCATTGATCGAGGGGCGACAAGGAATAACGGTTAATTATATTCACTTTTAGTATATAAAATGCGATTATAAACACTAGAAGTAACACTTACTAAAACGCACTTTTATGAATACACGACAACTTGCACCTAACGTCTTGGTGTGATTTGTGACCTTCAACTTTTATTTTGTCAAAATTATTTGCATATAGTCTGTTTATCATTTCATAGATTTCCTTCTTTCAATCTTTGAATGTCGATTTTTGTCCGTTTCACGTTTATTCTGAATTAAACCAAACATTTCCTGGATCTATTTCTCAACAGTTACTGAGGCATAGAAATATGGTCAATTATTGACCCTTCCCAGCAGTAAAACTATTGGTAAATGTAGGCGTTCTATTTGCATTTATACGCAGCCACATCTAGACGATTGTCATACTATTTGTTGTTATACAGAATGTACCTAAACTTCGGTGTTTGGTGTTAACTAAAGCTATATGACATGTGAAAGTAATATTTTGATCTTTAAAAGTTGTTTTTTACATTGTGACCTGGATGGAGAGTTGTTATATTGACGCTCATATTACATCGTCCACTTTATATAAGTATGATGGTTATATATTGCATCTGGAAGTCATACATCGTTTTCAACATGCATTAACCTTTTGGGGGTTATTTCTTTCAATTTGAAAAACCTAGAGTTACATTCGGATACGAGAAAAACAACCACTAGAAGTAAATAAAAAAAAGACAACAGTAGTATACCGCTGTTCAAACTCATAAATCCATGAATAAAAAACAAAATCGGGGTAACAAACTAAAACTGAGGGAAACGCATAAATATAAGAGGAGAACAACGACACAACACTACAATGTAACACACACAGAAACGATTCAGACAAAATCCCACGAGAATAACAAATATAACATCAAAATCAAAAAAATGAATTAGGGATAAACAAGTACCGTGACACGTCTTATCGCAATGTCAATTTACACTCAAAAATAAGAGAAAACAAACGACGCAACGTTAAATTGTAACACACACAGAAACGAACTATAATATAACAATGCCCATATTCCTGACTTGGTACAGGACATTTTTAAAGGAAAAAATGGTGGGTTGAACCTGGTCTTGTGGCATGCCAAACCTCGCACTTTAATGACAATGTTAAATATAACATTGAAATGACAACATAATATTACAGGATTACAATACAAATAAATAGGAGGAGAACGTATTAGACAAAGAAACACATGATTAATGAATAACAAAAAGCATCAGGTTTAAAATTTAATACGCCAAAAACGCGCTTCGTCCACACAAGACTCACCAGTGACGCCCAGATATAAAAGATCGAAAGCGAAAAAAAGTACAAAGTTGTACAGCACTGAAGATCAAAAATTGAAAAAGGTTGTGTCAAATACGGCTAAGTTTTTATGCTTGGGATAAGAACATTCTTATTATTCAGAACAATTAATGCTATTGCAAACAATAAATTTTATCAAATGAATATAACAGATATACATAATGAAACTGAAGTATTAACTCATTACATAAGACCAACACAGAATAGACACACCCGACTCAGTCCAGGCCTCAACGCAGTAAATTATGAAAATGACGTCACATACGTTGGTGAAAAGGCATTAAAAATTACGTCACATTTGAATATATGAAATTTCTGAAACATCAGAAAAATGACGTCACATATGAAAACTATATCTCAAAAGTAAGATAGAATTAGGATTGATTAAAGATTAAAATAGAACTAAATACTGATATTGCATTTAAACACATTGCATATTGCAATACTTATTAATAGCAATTAACTATAATATATATATGTGCAGTTTGATATGAATCCAACTTCAAACGTAAATTATCGTACAGATTACGTTGACCAAAATTAAATTTAATAAATGACGGCGGTGATTAATTTTTCTTTCCATAACACATAAATATAATAGAAAAGACGTCAACACATTTGACAAAATCCGATGAGAATTACAAATATAACATTAAACATTTAAACTAAACACATGCTAAATACATGAATTTGGGATAGACAAGTACCGTAACCCGTCTTATAGTAATGCGAATTCACACTCAGCAAAACAGTCACAATCGGGAATAAGTCACGTTTGGTAATTAAAAGATTAGACGACATAATGACAAACCACAATCTACCATGTGGTAAAAATGTCCTTAGCTAGTTTGGTTAAAGACACATCGTATGGATCCACCAATTCGTGATGGTGTCCATAAAATTTACGGAGTGTCAATTTTAATCTGTCCTCCTCATAACTTTGTTGGAGAAGTTTCTGCGTAAGTAGCACAATCCTGTATATGAAGTCCGTATAGTGTGAACAAGCACGTGAATAACGTATCAATTGTGATATGTAAACAACATACGAAGGGGCAGATGGTATGTTACTGCTGAGAAATGGGAAATTGATAATTGGGAAGTTGAAATCGTCCCGTTTGTCATAGATTTTCGTGTGAAGTCGAAAAAAATCAGACATCTGTCTATAAAGTTCGAAACACGTACGGTTGGCATGGATCAATGTCATGCTTGAAAACGCCCCTTTCTAACATTTTATAAAAAAAATGCTTATGTCCTTAAACTAATCCAAAATTGAAATAGATCATATGGTTTGTTTCCCTCTTGCGCAGATGTACCGAGATTCCCTTTATGTTTGTACATTAACAGGATATTCCTTTTATCAATTTATAGTTTTCATTCAGTTCAATTTCCGCGATATAGATCCGTTCTATTTTATAAAACAGGTCGAGTGTGGTGGGTTTGTAATTTTAAATTTGAAAAAGTGTTGTTATTGCTACAATGTATTTAATTGCACTAGTCTGATGGTTACGTCAATATTCAGACATCTTTATTCAGTTTGTTGAACTTTGTACGTAGTTCCACATGAATGGTTTATAACTCAAACGAAACCTTTGTTTTTAAACATAAGCCTCATACTATATTACTTTTGTTTAAACAATTCCAATTATCATTTATAAGTAGACACATTTTCTTCTGTCTCATCTTTGAATTGTAAAGAGTTGAATTTTCATATATATTCTTTTTTTATTTGACACAAACTTACTGTTCACTATTCGTAAGGCAACACAATTTCAATTGATTAAAGTTTAAGCAGAGATCATTAAATTAAACATACCTAACAAAGTCACTATTAAAAACCAGTAAAAGTCTGAAATGACCTGTATCTGTTCTCGATTATACTGATTTTAACTCGACCAACCTGAATTGGTCTGAATTTTACCCGACATTGCTCGATCACAGTCTTAACCATATTAGACTGTACTAATTTGTATTCGACCGTTACCTTTCCCATTGAAAATAGTCTGAAATATAACTCCACCAGTTTATAACAGTCTAACCCATTCTCGACCTGTTCTCGACCTATTTATTCAGTCGTAATCATACTCGACCATAAATCTGAACCCTTCTTGATCAGTCTGAACAATACTTGACCAGGCTGAACATACTTGACCAAATAACCTCAACCTTCTGATGTTGTCTGTTTTATGGTCGGGTTGTTGTCTCTTTGACACATTCCTGATTTCTATTCTCATTTTTTTTAATTGACTTTTACAAACTTCACAATAAAATAATCGTATGTATATTTACATCATTAAATTTTTCTCGGATTTATCAAATGGAGAGAGTTAAATTGGATTATCTTATATAATAATTCAATTATATTGATTTTAAAATTTTAGAGTTTTGTTAAAGAGGATTAATTTTACCTAAAAAACACAAATATACTTAGAGTAATAATACCTTTAAACTAAAGTGAATCTAGAGTGGCATTTTTTATACTTTTTGAATGTTAATTTTCCTAGATTATTAACAAAAAACTACATAGGTTTCATGGTTACATACAATACTTATACACGTATCATTTCATTGGGTTAACACCAGCCAACAATTTGAAATAGGTTAAACTTATCTAAGAAATAATTATCTATTATTATATATAATATTTATCAAAAAGGGAAAATAATTGAAAGAAATTAACAAAATTGTTCTTCAGATTAGTGGTTTGAGAATAACGTAATAACTCATTAAAAATATCACATTTGGTCAGAGAGTATTACATTCTAAACATTATTTATTCAAAATTATATCATGTCATGTAATTGAAATCGCAAGGTCTCTATAATTCACTAGATAAGTAATACAAGAGTTAAAATAGGGCTTTCTTTTTATTGGTAAAACGCACATGAACTGAGGTAGTTTAAAACCTTATTTGAGGGATTCTTGATTTTGACAAACAGTATTTAAATCTAAAGATATAAATTGTTACTGCAACTTTGGAACACATTTCAGTTTTTAAAAGGTTATTAAAATCGAGAATTGCTATGGACGTTTTCTTATCATGGTTATACTAAACTCTTGTTTTTACAAATCAAAGGTGTCATTTTTTATATACATGTACTATTTTATATATGTTTTAACCAAAACAACTGAAACCATAAAACGTATTTGAATTAGGTTATTGGTGAAAATTGTCCACTAACCAAAACATATATCTGAAACATTGAAAAAAAATTCTTGAATAACAATGAAAATATTAGTCAAAGTTCAGATTATTGATCAGCCTAATTTATGTTTATCTAAATCATGAAAGTGTTGATGCATAAGGTTTTGTAGATAAACTATGTTTATTGCGAAATTTTGGTTTCAATGCTATATGGAAGACATCTATAATTTCAAATAGTTGTTCAAATTTCTAGCCAAAGGAAATAGCTGTTGGTAAAACAGTTAATAAATTGATGCATTACTATAGATAGATACACAAAATAGATGTAGGCTAGTAACGACTAGGTTGAGTATTGTTCAGATTAGGTCGAGTATGGTTCAGACTAAATCGAGCATTATTCAAGATTGGTCAAGCATGGTTCAGACGTGAATAAAAAGGTTAAGTACTGGTCGAGTGGATGTCGAGTACAAGTTAAGACTGTTAAGTATGGTTCAACCTATAATCGAGTATAATCAAATAAATTTCAGGCCAATTCAGACTCGTCGAGTAAAAATCAGTACAGTAGAGTACAGATATAGGTAATTTCAGACTTTAAATGGTTTGCATTGTTTAGGTTACGATAGCCAGAGTGCATTAATACTTATTCTATTGAATCTAGGAGGATACATGTTTTAAGAATGTCAAGTGTGACCCTAATGAAATCTTAATATTAAATGTTGCATTTGTCAAGCAGACATAGAAGAGACGATCTTGAATCTTTAACAAATCAATATTAATGCTGCAACGAAAATGATAGTCAATACATGATCCAAACTTAACAAGTCACACCTTCAAGCCAGTAACCAAATATGAGATGGAACATGCGAAACATCACATGAACTGCAGCAAACAGAACAGAAATTCCAAACAGAAAGTCGTGTATAAAATGCAACATTAAAGGTGCAAACACAAAACTAGTCAAAACATTTACTAAAATTTATCATCGGTATAAGGAAATAATTTGTAAATATAACTCAACATGCAGACATCTTATACGTTCAGGTATTTCACATCCAATATTTTATGGCAATATTTTTTACAAAGCATAACAATGTCAGTATTAACATCAAAAGATTACAAAACCGTTAAACAGACTTTTAACGTTAAGAAGGGATAAAGTTACGATACTGTTGTCAGGTCATTAAAGATTGCATATTTTGGTTTTAATATTGATTCACTTATAGGGTCTTTGCGATGGAACTAAACACATTTTTTTTAAACAGTTGTTGGCATGACACGGGTTATGTTTTCTCATATATTTTATGATAGTTTGATACTAAACCCCTAACGGGAGGGATTGTGCCTGATATTCATATGATGAAGAAATAATCTTTGAATCAGTTTAAATGTGGTCTGGAGCTGGCATGTCAGTTAACTGCTAGTAGTCTGTTGTTATTTATGTATTATTGTAATTTTATTTATTTTCTTTTGTTACATCTTCTGACAACAGACTCGGACTTCTCTTGAACTGAAATTTAATGTGCGTATTGTTATAAGTTTGGCTAGAGGTATAGGGGGAGGGTTGAGATCTCATACACATAATTAACTGTGCATTTGCATTCAGATATCGCAGATCGAATTTATTCGTTTATAGTGTATTAATGTACGTTTTTTGATTGAGTTAAGCCTGCCAATTGATATTTTAATGTGTGTTTTTCTATGCTGTGATGTTATGCTATTGTTTCAGAAAAAGGGAGAAGGTTTGGAGCCATTAAAACGTTTAATCCCGCTGCAAATGTTTGCACCTGTCCTAAGTCAGGAATCTGATGTTCAGTAGTTGTCGCTTGTTGATGTAATCTAAACGTGTTTCTCGTTTCTTGTTTTTTGTTTTTTTTTATATATAGATAAGACCGTTGGTTTACCCGTTTGAATGGTTTTACACTAGTAATTTTGGTGCCCTTCATAGCTTGTTGTTCGGTGTGAGCCAGGGCTCCGTGTTGAAGGCCGTACATTGACCGATAATGGTTTGCTTCTTTAAATTGTTATTTGGATGGAGAGTTGTCTCATTGTCACTCACACCACATCTTCTATCAACCCCGCCGCAATTTTGCGCCTGTCCCTAGTCGGAGTCGAGTTGTTAGTCTTGTATGATTTTTAACTTTAGTTTCTTGTGTATAATTTGGAGTTTAGTATGACGTCCATTATCACTGTACTAGTATACATATTTTTAAGGGGACAGCTGAAAGACACATTGGTGGCTCTCGGGTGTTGTCTGCTCTATGGTCCGGTTGTTTTTGCTTTGACACATTTCCCATTTCCTTTCTCAATTTTACATCTTAAGAATAAAAAAATACAAATAAATAGTTGTACTTACACAAGAACATATAGTATCTGTGATGTAAACTTGTGCTCTAGTTGAAAAGACGAAACACGATCTAAGCGAGGCTTAAGAGTTAGAGGCAGTGTGACCGATAAAGGGGAAAGACAATAAAATTGGCGAAACTTCATGAGAAACAGCAATAACATGACTGAGCTTTTTAACTCTTTGCCGGATTAAATGTCGACAACTTGTCAAAATTATACAATCATAGTCAATCGAAGAAGGAGTGTTGTCTGCAATCAGACCATAAGTATTTCATCTACCTTATTCATCCTTAGTTTACCTATGTCTTGCTGTGCGAAATTGTCCTTGCCAAAATAAATGCTTCAAAAACTACACTTGAAGATCAAACTTCAAACCAAACATATATCATTTATTCTATATACTGGTAACTATGATGTCTTTCGTCTTATTGTCTTTACAAGATATCATTGAGCGATTTCTACCGCTGAATTGATTTGGTTTTGTTGGGTTTCTTATGACTTTTTAATACCATTTCAATAATAGGTTACTTTTGTATATTCTTATGATGTCATGCAATGGTATCCTACCCTGTGATGTTCTCAACATGGTAGTTGATTCAATGTGGAGGATCTGTTTTTGTTAAACATGGCGTCTTTCTTTAAGCATCTGAGTACAAGATTTGACATCACAGGATCGAAATTCGTCAATTATCTAAATCCAATCAATATAGAAAAACAGAAAAAGAAAAGAGAAAATACTCTCACTAAACGACAGAGAAAATAATTAGATATTTATTTATATAGATTGTTGTTAAGTATAAAAAGAATAAAACTATTTCTAAAAAATATACAAATAATGTACAAATTAGTTTTCTTTGAGATATGATTTCATATAATTTCTAGATTACTATAGCATTGCAGTTAGAATACTTAAAAAACAAGTTTTAAAACCTAAGCATGCACTCATTTATATTATCTCAATATTTATAATATGATACATTCATAACTGTTTATAGATAAAAAGCCCCTTCATACTTTTTTTGCAAGATATGTTTAATTATATTCATAGTTTATTTTATTCTTCTGACTGTTCACTTTCATATTTTAACTTCATCTTTTTCATCTCAATTAGTTAACTATAATATTTATAAACACAAATAACATAAATCAGACAAAAAAGGTACAACAAATCATATACAAGAATAAAACAAATCAACATCTAAATAAATATAAAAATATCAGATAAAATTAATACACTACCAGTAAGGATGTCGTACATTTTTCTGACACTGGTTTGACGACATAAGGTCTAACGACTGTCAAAACACCGATATGACAAATGAGTCCGTGGCTGAGGCAAAGAATATATATTGATTGATAAAATTAATCAAAATTTTGAAATGATGGTATTTTGCAACATACACAAAAACAAATGAATGCATTTCACACACACACAAAAAAAAGAAATGATATTCATAATCTGAGGATTGTAGTTCATACATAAGGGAAGTATTCATGCTTTTGCATACTTAGTTCTTTACTAAGGGAATAAAAACTTAATCTAGATTTGAAAATCATTTGTCTATATATTACATTACTGCATATTTAATATCAAGTATTCCTCCGAATGACAATTAGTGATTACATAGATATGAATCTGGAGACCTCAAATAAAGTTTACTTCATCAAAACGTATATCCTTATGAACAATTTTATATTTGTGTTTTCTAAAATTGTACTTTCAAAATTGAATTTCATATATTATTATGTTTATTTCTCTATTTATCTAAATGAATATATAGTTACACATGTTACATGATATCTAATCAAAAAAAGTATTTTGCCCTATTTATGATACTTTCATTAATGATTATATAACATATCTCTTAAAATGGCTGTTAATAAGTTTTTGTAATTGACTTTAAAATTGTCGTGCAGCCAGGTTATGAATAAATGACATTATTTGTTGATATTACCATGCAGCTGTATTTGTTAATGCACATATGAAGCATGAATGATATCTACATAAAGCTGAAACACATAAAACGAATTGATAACAACTGTCATATTCCTGACTTGGTACAGGCATATCTTAATTATAAAAAAATAGTGAATTAAAGCTGATTTTATAATTAAATAATTCTTACATTCGCATAAAATCCATTATATTCAAAAATGAAGATGTGGTATGATTGACAGTGGGACAAATATCCACAAGAGACAAAATGACACCAAAATTAACAACTATAGGTCACCGTTCGGCCTTCAATAATTAGCAAAGCCCATACCACATAGTAAGGTATAAAAGGCCCCGAAATGACAGATTTTAAACAATTCAAACGATAAAAATGACGTTTTGACAACTATGTGTAAACAAACCAATCTGGCAAAATAGATAAAATTGTCTGCATTATTGCGTCATTTTATTAGATGTAATATTGTGGTTTCATCCTGAATAACACCCTCCTCGTTAAATGCATGTTTTAATTTTATGACCATTACATTATACAATATAATCTTGTTTTCGTTATATCAAATATGCAACACACATCTAGTGTAATCTATCAGACACTTTCATCTTAAACGTTAGAATATCAACATAATGAAATACAAGAATTTAGGGGAAAATAAACAACTCCAGTAATTAAGTGATCTTAGTTTAATATAGGTACTTTTCCTTCATTTCAATGTTCCATATTCTAAAATGTATATGAGTAATCCTGTGTTTAAGTTAACATTGTCAATCAGAAAACGACCCAACGACTAAAACAAATAAAGATCACACATAAAGTTACTTGTTCTGATTTCCGCGCTTTCTATAAGACGTATTCACATTTTAACATCCTTATAGACATAGTTCTTCCAAGTTTTGTTTAGGATTGAGTATGATTTATAATAGAACCACAATCGATTTACAACGCAGTTCGATGAGACGAATCCTCTTCAAATATACCGGTTTGATCTGTACCAATAATATTTTCGTACTCTTTTTTTGATTGGCTATTACGATTCGAATTTTTCTGTTCATCATTTTGAAAGCCACTTGAAGAGCGAACCGTCGGAGACACGGTGGCAACTTTGCGATTTTCATCCTTTTCAAATCCTTGGTTGGCGTAAGATCCTACCTGGCTAGTTTGTTTTGAGAGTTTATTGTCATCATTACTTTTGTTTTTGCTATGTACAGAAACAAAAATTACATTTTGTCAAAACTGTTTTAAAATATATCTTATAAATGCGAGGAAAGGAAGTTGAGCTTATGCATAATTGAGAGCAAAATATAATATTTATTTCATAATCATCTGATTCAAAAAAGGGTCGAATTTTGATTTCTTTGTTATTTGCTTGTTTAGTCGTGTGAAAAGAAACGCTGATTTATAATGTTGCATGGCGGAATAAATGAAAGTCAAATCAAATACCGTTAATTCGTAACAGTTACACTTTCAGAATCAAGGCCCGGTTTTGATGATAAGAATTATGATTTGTAACCATTCGTCATGCTCAAATCAATCTGTAAGTATGTGTGTTTATCTTATTCTCTTTGGATCCTGTACCACTGTTTATTTTTCTTGTACGTGGGAAAACAAAATCAATTTATATCTAACACAGCGCATTAAGCATTCATACTATATATCTCCAATGACAAGTTTTAGATCATAGTAGCTTTGGATCAAACAAATATAGGCTTAAGGTTTTAAATTCTTGTTCTTTCTTTTGTTGAGTAGTTGTTTCACGAGCAATCTTGCCAAATCTCCGCATATTTGTATCGGGTTTTTTAAAAGATAAAATATAGGGAATAGAGATTAAAGATATCTTCCAATCATCACTTACCTTAAATTAATAGATACATCAAATTGCTCAGCATTCTTATTAACTTTGTGACGTGGCTTTCCAGCTTCATCGTAGACATCTTCCTGTGTATCCGCATATGGATCCTCTTCCTGTTTATCAGGCTTTTCTGGAGTTTCTGTCTTCTGTTTGTTTTTTAACTTTGATGCTTCGTTTACTTGAGCATATACAGCGGGTTGAGGTGGTGTATTTCTGAAAAGGTACCAATAGGAAAAAGTATAGCTAACTAGTTTATAATTTATTAATTCAAAGTAAATGTAACATGTAATACTGTCACAAGAAAAAAAAGTTAGAAACCAAAATGAAAACACCGACAATATTTAACATAATAATTCAATACTTCATGGATACGTGTGATTGCATTAACATCAAAAGGCATCTTATCTCAAACAAATGACTTTTAATATTCCACAAAACTGTACACGTTAAATGATATATTAGCAATGTAAATATAACGAACTACTGCGGATTAAACAATCATAGTTAGGGAAGCACTTTCTTCTGCAAAAGTGTTGTAGTTGAACGTTTGTATACGTACGATTCGTTCTTTTTCTTTTCCTCTTCCTCTTGTTTCTGCAAGTATTCTTTATTATGCTTGTTAATATCTTCAACTTCGAGGCCATTATTAGAACTTTGTGTTTTAGGAGCATCATCTTCTAAAGCAATGTAATCGTAATCACCAGTCCTAGGTTCTGTACTTGTTTTTTTTTTCGAGTCATCGAAACTTTTAGACACGTTTTTAGATGTGGGGGATTTACTCTTCCATCTGTATAAAAGAAACCAATAATAGATGTGACTTCATATGCAATACAATAATTCATTCAACTCAACACATATTGATTTAATGTATTCCATTCAAATTTGGTTTTGACTAATCATATCTTTTGAATTTCAGTGAGCTATAAACATCTGTGAGTAACCTTTCAATGTGTTGAAATGGCTTATACTGTCTAGACAAACGTCATTTTCTTTTTTAAAAAAATGAATATTCATGTTTAACATTCCACAAAACGTAATGTGTTGGTATCTATCCATTTGACAAAAGCAAAATTATTAAGCCGTCAGCAAGCGTAACAATTATAAGATCACCTTAACCATACATTAATTTATATGAATACCCTCTTTTTACTTGTATTACCAAACGTGCTACTATAGCAAATGATACCGCCTGTGTAGAGTTATATCGCTTCATTTATATTATGAAATTGATGTAAATCTCTTATGTACATTATGTACCTAATCATCAGTTGGTGTGTATCATCATTAAAATACTAAGTTAACTAGTTTAACTCAAATTCTAACTACAACAAGTGACATTGTAATTTTTTCATAATGTTTTTTTTCTGATTAACTTTCCGTCACTGATTTTATCCTTACCTTCTATATGCTATTATAACTATTATAACAACGATAACGGCAACAACCGCCCCAACAATACCAACAGCAAGACCTGCAAGAAATGTATTGTAAATTCTAAATAATAATGGCTTAATAGAACAACCATATTCTTGACTAGGTACATGTTTTTATTTACGAAAATAGATGTTAAGCCTTTTTTATATCAATTTTAACTTCCAACTTGTAAGGCGGTTGTTTATAGTTCGTCTATATTGCCAAATAGATTGAGCAACCCAAATATACAGAATAGCTCAATGTGACAATAACTTGTATCCAGCAGCATTAACCTTAAGAGAAAATAATAACAACAGATAGTTAAAAAAATAGTAAGGAATGTATATTGACTTATGACTTATATTTTAAATATACACTTGCAATAATTCAATTAAAAAGTAGAATGCATTTTTGTTTCATTGTTCCTCATCCAAAGCCATTTTACGCATTCAAATGGTGTAGAATGTCCAAATTGGAAATTAAAAACCTACCATAATATGGGTTTGACTCAGAAATATCTTTTTTTAAACGGCTGATTGTGTCCCTGATTTTTTAAACTGTTCTATTACATTGTTAGATATGTTTTAAGTGGTAACTGTATAATATCCATTTTAAGTTCCACAGACTGGACCCTGATATACATATCAGGTTTGCAAGATATCAAAAATATTTAACAAAACCCAAACCTCTTTACAATCCTTTAATCAAATGAATTCAAAATAATTCAGAGATTAATGAGAATAAAATAAAATGGTTCAATACACAATGTTCAACTATACGTACTTTAGATCTAGTTATTAGCAGCATATAATGAATAAGGTTGTGAGGTACGAAATAAAGTATAACACATGGAGTTGGTTTTCAAAAATAAGTAGAGACTTATTGACAATAATTATATCCACATATCAATCCAATTTCAATTATACTATTAAATTGACTTTGATTTGACAGCATTTTGAAATGATACAAATTTTAAAGAATTCAAGTAGGAGGATTCTCAAGAATCCCTACTCGATAATAACAATAATTATTCCACAACTGGTTCAGGCTTAACTTGTTATATTGATTTACCTCTTATATACATTGTTCTTAGCAAGTTTCATATACGGTCTTCAATATTATAATAAAAAAGTATTTTATTATAGTTTTTGATAGATTTATTAATATACAAGAAATTTAGGTATCCTTAAACGGAAGATTATACACACAGAAGGAGAAGTATGCTTAACAACAAAATTATTTTCATTTACCTGACGTGTGTATAAAATGACGATTTATTTTTTCAAAGTTGATGTTTTTCTATAAAAAAAATATCATTTCATAGCGGTTTTATATTTTTACCTTAGGCTTAAGCCTATTATTCTTATTTTTTACCTTAATTAATCATCCTTTATTTTTATTCATTATGTATTTGCATTGTATGAGAGATCAAATATATTCGTTCATTTTGTGTTAATTTGTGTAACTACTTGATATTTTATAGTGTGTCTTTCTGTTTTGTGATGTAATATACTTTCAGAAAAGGGAAACAGTTTGGTACCATAAAAACGTTTAATCCCGAGTCCGGAATCGGATGCTCAGTGGCTGTCGTCTGTATATGTGGTTCATAAGTGTTTCGCGTTTTTTTCGTTTTTATATAAATTAGACCGTTGGTTTTCCCGTTTGAATTGTTTTACACTAGTCATTTTTGGAGTCCTTTATAGCTTGCTGTTCAAGGTGAGCCAATACTCCGTGTTGAAGGCCGTACTTTGACCTATAATGGTTTACTTTTGTAAATTGTTTCTTGGATGGAGAGTTGTCTCTTTCTCATACCACATCTTCCTATATCTAGATAACGTAGCAATGATTACCCAAATTTCCGTTCGACTTTTCATCTTTTTTGTCAACACAAGAAGAACTGCAAATTGAACTAGACTTGGTAGTTGGAATGTCATCTGTGGATATAAATGGTAAACAGAAATGAATAACATGAGTTAAATTTTACGTTTTGAGTCGATTTTACAATAATCTGTCTATTTGCTAAATTTTGAGTAAGATAAATCTTGTATCATAACCAAGCTCACTTCAATAGCTTTGCACCAAAACAAACAATTTTATCCATAAAGCCTCTGCATGCAGATATCAAAAAAGGGAATCTGCTCCACTCACTTTATTTTCTTTATAATAGGTACATATATTTATAGAAGTTGAAGTCATAAAGCAATAAACAGTGTGATATCAGTAAATATTAATTTTGTACCTTGTTTTTGATTCGTTATTAAACCTTTTTGGTTTTTAATGATGTTATTAATTTGGTTACATGACCATCAACAATCAAAGCACAATAATTTGGAGACGCAGTTTAACTCTTTTTTTGTGACGTTGGCACAAAGAAAAACACGTTGGCTTTTATCGTTTAATTTGTACGCAACAGTAAAAACAACTTATTGGGACACAACATAAGAAAGCACTGTTGTTGCACAGTGCTTAAATGGAAGACCAAATGTGTATCATACACTGATAGAACTAAAACCAGTACACGATATTACAGTAAACATTTTAAACAATCACATTACACCTCAAGTTAGTATCTCTTTTCAAAGGACCCACTTTTTGGGTAATGAAACAAAAAAACGATTGAAAAATTTATAACAAGGATCCATCAACCTTCATATATGGATATAAGTAAGAACAACAATCAAAATCATTCATACTTTAAAACTCGGCAATCAATAGCAAACTGTACCTGTGTGTGTGTTTGAATTTTTTGAATGGGGGGCATTAAAATTCAGACCATAAACGCCTGAATTGAGGAAATAATTGCAGAATACGTAAATATGAAGAACACTTCGGAAAATGATGCAAGGACAAATCTTCGAAGACTCATTATTTAAGAAAAACAATTGTGCAACATGTTGGGTCTATAGATGATTGTGAAATATAATAAGATAAAATATGAGTCTAAGATACCGCCAACTGATTTGTATGATTATGATAGTACCAAGCCACTTACTATAACAGGCAACTTGAATATAAACTTTTTTGTGAGCAACCGCTGTGGTTCTGACGATTTGTTGTAAATGAGGAAGCTGTCAATGCTTTTCTAATACACGAGACTTCAATAGAACTTGTTGTGGTATAAATCGGGACAATTTTTAACAATATGACTGATAGCGCAGTGATAAAAATAAATATGTATGTAACTTTCCAAAGCTGTTCATAGGTGTTGGAAAATTATCAGACTTATCCATAGACGAAAACATTCAACCTGATATTCATCCGTTTCACCGGTTACCATATCATTTACGAGGAAAGATTATAACAAACGGAAGGAATGAACTTGCAACAAAAAGCATCATATAAGAAGTTACTGGAGTAATATAATAAATTAAGATATTAAACTTTCGTACATTCAAATTGAACTGTCACAAGACTCAAGGGAGATGATTGTATTCATAACAAATAAAGGAATATACCGAAACATAAGGCTTATGATTTAAATGAATTGTGCCTGGAGATGTACAACAAGTAATGAATATTTCATAGACTTAACGAAGTTAGAAACATTGTGATTATGAGTGTTATATTCAAGTGCTACTGTTCATCAATCCTAAATTATAATCCTTAGTTAGTATTTGATTGCTGTCATGATGATCTTTTAATCTACAGGTAGGAGACCAAGTATGGTCTGTTGTTATTTAAATTACCTATTGTGTTTAGCTTTAAATAATAAAAGATAAATCAGACCAGCCGAAATCAGACCAGCCGAAATCAGACATGTGAAATTATATAATTAGCACAAACAAAAAGTGTGGCAAATATGTTGTTTTACATAATAGTGATTGGTGAAAAAAATGTGGGTTTGGTGATAAAAGCACCAAATTTGGCATGGTAGTTGTTCTAGGTATTCAAAACATATAAGCTTTTGATCCAGCTTTCAATTTCAATATGGCGGCTTTTTCTAAGATGGCGGCCATAAAATATAAAAATCTGCATATATACCTTATATAAAGTCAGTTTCAGGGCCAAATTTGGCATGTTAGTAAGGAAAGGTGTTTCAAAAAGTAAAGGTCATGGCCATATATTGCAATTTCAATATGTCGGCTTTATTCAAGATGGCCGCCATAAAAATCAAAAAATCAAATATCACTTAAACAAGTTGAAATTAGGAATGATAGTAGGAGCAATAATACCTATTGACAAAGTTGAAATTTCAAAATGGCTGCTTTTTTCCAAGATGTCCGCCATTTGATATCAAAATCAACACAATGTATTTATCAAAGTTGTACAAAATCGAACATGTAAAATGTTGTTTGTTTATAGTTAACACGTGTTTGGTTAATTATAATATATTTAGTTCATGCACGAGTGAACTAAGGTGGTTTAAAGTCATTCGAGCCATTGCAGTCAAAGTGTACAGTAGCATTTTATTAAATCTCTTCAACTTGTACTTTTCATAATATGGGAAGTTCTAAACGTGAAGAAATGTACCTCTATAACATTATGATACTGACATAACAGATGTTAACCAAAGTTGCAGACATAACCTTGAACAATTTCTTAAACAGAACAAGTTTATAACGATTCCTGATAAGTCACCAGCAGTATGGGATACAGTTAAAGAATACCTGTCAGACGAGCTTGCTTAGGTTTCCGATGATGAGAAGAAAATAAGGTCCGCTTTAACACAGACCTTGACGCACCAAGTTGTACAAATAACAAGAGCGTTTTTAAGATTAAGGTGATAAGTATGGTTTACATAATGTATGGTTTTTCATCATATTGAATATAAAAAGTTATAATATGAAATGAACATTTAGAGACAATTCAGTACATGTCATTTGAATATGAAAAAGAATCCCTCTTCATGATCTGTTTAGGGAAATGAAAAGAACATATATATTTGAAAGATAATGATACAAATTCATTCGTTTTAGACATGATTGATAATGGTTATTCTATCCCGTTTATCACGATTCAACCAGTTATACTGTTATAAATAACAAGAACTATACAAAAATGCTGAATTTGCAAAGGGGATCACGTTTGGGAATAAATAATTCAGTTCTTCTTTTCATGGTATCTAGTTCAGTATACATAAGTTTTTTAATGAGTACTTACTATTAAAAAAGTTAGAAAAGGAAAAAAAGATATCTGACATGTGCACCAGATAAAATATATAGTTAAAAGGAGCCTGTAATTCAGTGGTTGTCGTTTGTTTATGTGTTACATATTTGTTTTTTCGTTCAATTTTTTTTTATATATAAATAAGGCCGTTAGTTTTCTCGTTTGAATTGTTTTTTCATTGTCATATCAGGGCCTTTTATAGCTGACTATGCGGTATGGGCTTTGCTCATTGTTGAAGGCCGTACGGTGACCTATAATTGATAATTTATGTCTCAATTGGGGCTCTAATGGACAGTTGTCTCATTTGCAATCATACCACATCTTCTTTTTTTATGAGCTTTACCTAAAATATGATACAGAAACCAAGAGTTTCAATTTAATTATTGTTTCCTAATTTACCACTGAGAATGATACTGGTAGATTTCTTTTAGGTTTGGACTTTTTGAGTAAATATTTGTCTTAACCGCTGGGCTGATTGATTAGTAAATCTACTGATAGTTATATTAAGGCACTGGGCTATTAATCATTTAATCAACTGGACAGGTTGTTATTGAAGACGCTTGACTAGTTGTTAGTGAAGCCACTTGGCATGTCGTAATATAAGCAGCTTGGCTGATAGATATTCAAACCGCTGGGCATGTTGTTATTCAAACTACTGGGCGGGATTTATTGAAGCCACTAGTCGTGTTGTTATTGAAGACATTGTACAAGTTGTAAGTATAGCCACTGACCATGTTGTTATTAACGTCAATAGGCAAAATGCTGTTGAATCCACTGGGCATGTCGTATTTAAAGCCAAGGGCTGGTAGTTAGTTAAGCCACTAGGTATGTTTTTTTGTAAAACCACTGCGCAGGTTGGTATTGAAGCCACTGGGCAGACTGTTTGTAAAAGCAATTGGGCAGGTTGCTGTACAGCCACTGGGCAGGATGTTTATAAAGCCACTGCGCATGTTGTTTGTAAAACCGCTGGGCAGGTTGCCGTTGAAGACATTTGCTGGTTATTGTTGAAGCCACTTGACTGGTTGTTATTGACGTCAATGGACAGGTTGTTATTGACGCCACTGAGCGTGTTGTTATTGAAACCACTGGGCGTGTTGTTATTGACGCTACTGGGCGTGTTATTATTGAAGCCTATTGGTGTAAATAAACTCATTATAGATACCAGGACTAAATTTAGTATATACGCCATACGCGCTTTTCGTCTACAAAAGACTCATCAGTGACGCTCGAATCCAAAAAAGTTAAACAGCCCAAATAAAGTTGTGGAGCATTAAGAACCAAAATTCCGAAAAGTTTTGCCAAATATAGCTAAGGTAATCTATGCCTGAGGTAGAAAAAGCCTTAGTATTTCAAAAAATTCAAAAATTTGTAAACAGTAAATTTAGAAATATAACCATATCAATGACCATTCATGTCAGCACAACAAGTGCTAACTACTGAGCTTGTTATTGACGCCACTGGGCTTGTTTTTATTGACGCCACTGGGCGTGTTATTATTGACACCTCTTGGCGTGTTATTGACGCCACTGGGCGTGTTGTTATTGACACCACTGGGAGAGTTGTTATTGACGCCATTGGGCGTGTTATTATTGACGCCTCTTAGCATATGGTTGCAGCCACTTGGCGTAATGTTATTGACGCCACTGGGCAAGTTTGTAATTGACGCCACTGGGCGTGTTGTTATTAAAGCAACTGGGCAGGTTGACATTGAAGCCATTCGGCAAGATGTTCTTGAAGCCACTAGCATATTGTATTTCAACCCATGGGATAGAAGTTATCTAAGCAATTATGCATGTTGTTTTTAACGCAATGGGTATGTTGTTATAGACGCCACTGTTTAATTTGGTATTGAAGCCACTGGGCAGGTTGTTTGTCAAGCCACTGTGCAGGTTGTTATAGACGCCGCTGGCAGGTTGGTATTGAAGACATTGGGCATGTTGTTTGTAAAACGACTTGGCAAGTTTTTGTTGAAGACACTGGGCTAGTTATTGCTAAAGTCACTGGACTGGTTGTTATTGATGCCGACGAACAGGTTGTTGTTGACGCAGCTGGGCGTGTTATATTGAAGACACTAGACAAGTTGATATAAAAACCACAAAGCTGATTGTTTATTAAGCCACTTGGCATGTTGTTATTGACTCCACTAGGCATGTTGTTATTTTCGCCACTGGGCATGTTGTTATTGACACAACTAGGCAAAATTATTATTAATGCCAAGGGGAAGGATGCTGTAGAAGTCATTGGGCATGTCGTTATTAAAGCCATGGGCTAATAGTTATTTAAACCACTGGGCGTTTATTATTGACGCCACTTGGTAGGTTGTTATAGACGCCACTGGGCGGGTTGGTATTGAAGCCACTGGACAGGTTGTTTGTAAAGCCAGATGTCAGTCTGTTGTTGAAGACACTTGGCTTGTTCTTATTGACGCCTATGGGCAGGTCGTTGTTGACGCCACTAGGCAGGTTATTGAAGCTATCGGGCGTGTTGTTATTTAAGAAACTTGGAAATTTGTTAATAAAGCCAATGGACTGTTAGTTAATTAAGCCACTGGACATGTTGTTATTGATGCAACTGGACATATAATTATTAATACATATGGGCATGATGTTGTTGAAGCCACTGGGCATGTCGTTATAAAACATATAGGCTGATAGTTATATTAAGCCACGGCATGTTATTTATGCCACTGGGCAAGTTTGTATTGAAGCCACTGGGCAGGTTGTTTGTAAAGCCATTGTACCGGTTGTTTTTAAGACACCGGGCAGATTCTTATTGACATCAGTGGACAGCATCTTAAAGAAACTTAACTGGTTGAAGCCACTCAGCATTTAGTAATTGAAGCTACTGGACTGATAGTTACAGTTATTTAAGCCACTCGGCATGTAGTTATTGACGCCATTGGCCAGGTTGTTATTGAAGATATTGGATTTGTAGCTATTGAAGACTCTTGGGTAGTTGTTGAAGACACTAAGCTTGGTATTGATGACATTGTGTTGGTAGATGTTGAAGACACTGGGCTTGGTGTTGAGGACATTGGGTTGGTAGAGCTTGAAGACACTGAGCTTGGTGTTGAAGACATTGGGTTGATAGATGTTAAAGATACTGGGCTTGGTGTTGTTGAAAATGGATCAGTTTTTGTATACGCCACGGGAGATTTTATTAAAGACACTGAGGTGGTTGTCGTTAAAAATACGAGGCAAGTTTTAACTAAAAGCACTTGGCTAGTTGTTGTTCAATACACTGGGTATGTTGTTATTGAAGACACTGGGCTGGATGTTGTTAAAAACCACTGGACAGGTTGTTATTACAGACACTGGGCTTGTTGTTGTTGAAGACACTGGAAAGGTGGCTGTTAATAAAGCAACTAGGCTGTTTATTATTTAAGTCACTTAGCATATTATTATTTAAGTCTCTAGGACGAATGTTTAGGCAATACTGATTGTTATTGAAGCTTTTAGGCTGAATTTCAGACATGCATATTGGTATATTATTTAACAAACAAAAAAGTCTTTAAATAGTTATATATTAAAGATCCTGACATACATTTTGATTAATATCTAGTTAGAATTACATTCACCAAGTAGTCAAATGTTCATAAGTCTCGTCTTTCATGTACAAGAGCCAGTGCTAACACCTGTACTTATGATAAGATTTTTCTGAAGCATAACAGGTTAAAATTGAACAGAGGAAAGAATGATTACGTTAGAGAAGACTTTCCATTACAGTTATCTGTTCATCGAAATAAAGAAATTCAAATAAATATTCAATGCTATTTTCCCATTCTTTGTGTTTCGAGAACACTTGTCTCTGCAAGTGGCGTCTCCCATGTAAGAGTTTTTGGTTATTTGACAAATATTTTATGTTCGTTTGAGTTTACGAATAAGAATTTAAATGTATTTATCAAAGTTGTACAAAACCGAACATGTAAAATGTTGTTTGTTTATAGTTAACACGTGTTTGGTTAATTATAGTAAGGTCGGTTCGATTATGATATTGAGTTCATGCACGAGTGAACTCAGGTGGTTTAAAGTCATTCGAGCCATTACAGTCAAAGTGTACAGTAGCATTTTGCAAAATAAATAATATTATTAATCATATTATTCATTTTCAGATTTGTGGACCACAATTATGGGGAAACCAGTACAGTCGGAAACCCGGTTGAAATAGAACAAAAGAATCGAACCTCTTTGTTAGAGAAGGCGATAAATGTGTACTGTAAAGTTTACTATAGTGACAAAAATTTTAAAAGTTAATAGAAACAAACAAAATTACAATTTTCTTCTCAATTACGAAGTGTTTTATTTTAAAAACACCATTTACATAGGTTTTCAATTTATCTAGTACATGGTTAAGCACAACAATTAGATATCAAGTCGACGACATGGGTATCTTTCAAGTTGGATGTAGAAAATGCATATCCTCCGATTTAAAAAAAAAATACCACGGAGGGAGAACATATTATTCTATTAGTTCAGTAATTTTCATGTCTGCCCTTCCATTATGTGACTCAAGAAAAAAATCCAAAAAATGGGTAACAATAGTATCGAAAAGAGAAAATCGAGTGCACCTTTTTATGTTAGGGCGTGTTTGAGTTGAATATTTTGTCTTGATATCGTACAAAGCAAGAATGTTTCATACATCGTCTCGCTTCAGATTCTATCATTTTTATATATTAAAGCTACATGTTGACTATATAACATAAAAAAAACACAGTTCTAAAAGATGAAATATATGGGTCAAGTGAAATACCTATCTAATGAATCACAAAAACAGAGTAGGTATGTTCGAATAGCTATTTTTTACTGAAAGTACTTGACAACAGTTTTTCAAGTTGGATGATGAAAATACATATCTTCGAAAAATTATAATGTTTTGTTTGCTAGGGTTTGTAGACTTCAACCACTTTAAAAATCTAGTCTGCCCTTCTACGAAATATTTAGATTAGATTAGATTAGATTTCAAAATTAGATTTTTTTTAAATGTTTATGAATTTTCGAAAATTCCACCTGACAACCGATCAGACAATAGTTTAAAGTTGAATCAATACAGATAAGATCATTAACTGATGCTCATTGCTTGTTGGTACATTTGTCTTTTAAAATACAACTGACATATAAGGATCGTAATGGTGCAATGTGGATAAATTTATCTGTTTCCAAGAGCAAAATTGGTAGCGCGTCATCCCTTCAATGGCTTCCATTTCTAAGATTGTGAAAATGAACTGGCGTAATGGGGAGATAATTTTGACGAAGTAGAATCCTGACTGAGTACAAGCTGCTTAATAGCTATATATTTATATGAATTTTCAACAATATACTCATATTTATAATAAAATGTGCGCTTGTCTCTGCAAGTGGCGTCTCCAATGTAAGAGTTTGTGGTTATTAGATAAATATTTTATGTTCGTTTGAGTTTACGAATTACAATTTAATATACATTATATATTATATATAGTTACAAAGAGTTTGTTTTGACGTACCATCAGTAACACTTAGTGTCCTTTACTAAATGCAACATGTTTATACTTAAGCCAAACAACATTCTAAGATTTTTGAAGAAATTATAAGAAAAATCGTAACTGCAGCACCCTTCTTGCAGACATGAAGTCTACAACGAGAATGCCGTGTAGATAATGCCGTTTTTCCAATATCTAAGCTAGATTTTTCAAGAATGAAACTTCACGACTCAAACAGCTCCATTATGATTGGGTGGAGAGGACATAGAAATAATCTAAACAAAATTGAAGTAATATGATGATTGGCATGCCATAAAGCAAGGTAGTTACTTCTAGTCAATGATTATTATGGTGATCCAACTAGATAGGCAACTGCAACATATCTGTATGACTACGATACATGAATTTGCTGCACATACAGATAGTTCAAAAAAACATGATGTAGGCATTATGTCGTTTATGTACTGTGGATTAATTTATATTCGTCAGATACACATTCTCGTGGACTTCGTGGGAACAGGTCAACCACGAATTAAATTTTTCAAGGAATAACAAATTTTCTGTGACTGTTAGACGATTCCATCTATTTGATATTGAATATGTGTATCATGTTGCGAACGCTGGTGGTTTTACAACAGCAGCCATTGACAATATTGACAACAACTACGGCTAAAGAATCGTTACATAGGCCAAACATTTCCATATTTCAGCATTTTTCAGTCTAACTTGGATAATTCGTCTTAACGCTTCGAAATACTTGAATGTCTCTTATATTCTCTGATACTTTGACCAATATATAAGGTGCCAGCACAACTGTTCGTACTATTGCTATAACATATTTTAACAAGAAACATTAGTATAGACTAAGAAATATCCTGGCACTAACCAAATACAACAATGCGCTTCTTATTTACACCTAGTACACCGATTTACAATGTATGGATACTAGTAGCACTTTGTCATGCAAGAAATATATGTATGCTAACCTGGCAAAACTAGTCAATTGTGCAACTCTCTCTTTACATAGTATACACAAGTTAACAAAATGATAATAAAGTTAGGCTGAAAATGTTGAAGCAGATGACAATGAAAATATTAAGTATGTCTGGACATCTACGCAAGACAAATGGCCATGTAAATTGAATAATGTTTCAAGAAGAGATCAAATCTGTCACTACGAATCGACATCCTCTGAATACAATCCAGCAATGTGATAATTCTTACTTTTCACATGTATCTTTATTTGTTGGTGCTGATGCCAAATTGGAACAGTCAAACATGGTGAATATTTTGCTTAAGATATTCTTATAGGAATGGCATTATTGAGACTGAAGCTTACGTGATTGGTTAGAAAGCTGTAATTGAACATATTTTTTGTGAACAGCAGATTCTTTTCACAGGCTCTTATGCATCATGAACAAGATATTTCCATGAAGTTATATCATGTGTAGTTCTCATTCTTATAGAAATATCCTAAAATAATTTTAGCTAAGGACCGTTGTGAAAACTATATTACAGTAAATGAAAGAAAGCGTACTGATCTGTAACATTAACGATTGAACTAAAACTAGACATGTTGATGATAGAAGGTTAAGATAATTTTCCTTCTGATGTATAAAGGTGTAATTATATTGCTTATTCTGTGATTCTCAGCGTTTTCTCATCTTATTTATTATGTTATAGTATGTTATGTACCAGTAACTATACAGTTCTAGTGTTGTAAATATGATTTGAAAATGGTATATGTAGATCAAGCAATGAGAGGAATTACACACTTGTAAATATGCAATCTTTTACAGAAATGGATATCGTTATTTACCAGTTTTAATACACGTAATAATAAGCATATGAAAGATTTAGGGTAGCCTCAGGGAATTTTTCGGCCTTTTACCCGTGGTGTTTCTTCTAGTGAATGAGGATGGCATATACCCTATTGATATATTAACAGAAATATATCAGCATTTTGTATGAGCTCATAAAATATGGTTGAAAGGTACTCAAGCTGTGGATAAAAATATGTGGAGGACAATGATGTTATGTACATTTTTCAAATGTGGTGAAGAGTTGTGCAAAGACTAAAGGGGTTGTCCTTGGTACACATTTTGAAAACTGCTGTGAAAATATGTTGTTGTTTATATGTTAAAGAAGATAAGGAAGACACCATGAGCAACTGAGCAACACGAACCCTCTCGTAAAACAGGGGATAATCTCATATGCTCAAGGAAGGTCAGCAGGTGATATGGGTTAAATAGCTTGATGATTCATATCCAGTATATTAACCAAATAAAAAACATATTGGTATATGTTAAGTATACCAAAATCTTTTTATTTGGTTATCTCACACATTTGACCAAATTGGGAAAGTTTGAAATAAAATGAGGTTTCTAGTATCTGTATGATGGACAAACACTGCTTTCAAACTCATTGGTTTACAACATAGATATGAAAAAAGAGACACATCACACAACATTGACAACATAAACAACACAAGTCCTGTTCCAAAGTGTTAACAAGAAATTCTAGGAATCTGGCAAGGGGAGGTAAAATCGGACAAGGAGAGGTAGAACATCTTTACTCATTGTTGATGGCCGTATGGTGACCTAAAGCTGTTTATTTCTCTGACATTTGGTATCTTGTGGAGATTTGTCTCATTATCAATCATACCATATCGTCTTTTTTTTAAGTCATCATTTGTGACTCAGATGGTATACGGTCAAACAAATCATAAAGGTGTCATGAAAACATTCGAATGTTTCCATTATTGGGATATTTGATTAAAGTTTATTGCAAGTCATGTATCATGGAAACACAATCCATAGAACGAAGTATCAATTGCAAATAGCAATTCGAAGAAAGTAATAAATAACAAAAGAGCCTTGTCTTAGTTTAGATGATTTTCATATTTTGGCGGCCATTTTGAAACTTTCCACCATTTAAAAAAGATTTTAAGTTTTAAAATACCGCCATGATTAACTTGGAACGTTGAAACACATATTTTATGCTTTAAAAATATTAAATTTGAATTATTTGCTGTCATTCATCAATGGTGGTGAGATTTTGACTGATTGGCAGCCATCTTGAAAATGGCCGAGATATTGGATTTTTCAGGGTTGGTCCATAGCTTAAATTGACTACCATATATCGATCTACAATTGTGCAAAGTGTCATGCTTTTATCATCAAACCCACAATTCTTCTAAAAATATGCAAGAATCAGCTGGACTATAAACACATGGTGAGAGGGGATAGGACCTTTATCGGTACTCCGGAATCGGGTGTTTTTAAGCTCGGGATTTCGGGATTGACCCTTTCGGGATCCGCGAATTCTTTTTTTTCGGATTTCGGGATGTCGGTAATTACTTTATTCAAATTCGGGACCTCGTGATTTCGTGTTTTTAAGCCCGGGATTTCGGGATCCGGACCCATCCTATCCCCCCCCCCCCCCCCCCTCCATGTTGCTATATATATATGGACATGTAAAATACAATTATTTTAATTATGATTCCTTAAACAAATCTAATACATTGTAAGATATGTTTTAACTGGTAACTGTTTCTAATATATATATTTTAAGTTCCACAGACTGGACCCTGATATACATATAAGGTTTGAAAGATGTAAAAAAAATATTTAACAAAACCTTAACATCTTTACAATCCTTTAATCACATGAATTTAAAATAATTCAGAGATTAATGAGAATAAAATGAAATGGTTCAATACCAGTTGCACAATGTTCATATATGTGTATATGTACATGTGTTGTGAATCTTGCAGTTTATTAAATTGTAGAAGTTTGAAATTTATAAACATATAAATCCTTTCTCAAAAAGTGTAACAGTTGTTTTAAACCTTTATACATTTTCATCATGAAATTGGGTTATTTAGAAATTCATTGTGATCAGATGTCATCTTGATTATTTGTTAATGTAATCATTGATTTAATCAGCTTCTTTACGAAATGATGTAATCATTAAGTTAAGTAAATCGTACAGTTGACAAAGAAGTTGTAATTTAATCAATTGCATTGAAAGTAATCAAACCCATCTCTACTTTCAATTGAATACGAAGGTACGTACTTTATGTCTAGTTAATAGCAGCATATAATGAATGAAGTTGTGAAGAACGAAGTAAGTATTACACATGTTGGTTTTTAAAATCAATTTCAAATTCAGATATAAATTCTAAAGAATTCAAGTAAAGGGCTTCTCAAGATTCCCTATTCGATAATAAACAAATATCAGTTCAGTGCGCACAACTGGTTCAGGCTTAACTTATTATATTGATGTACCTCTTATTTACATTGTTCTTATCAAGTTTCATATACGGTCTGCAAATCATTATAAAAAAGTATTTTATTATAGTTTTCCTTTTTAAATGCATTTGAATTTTGGTGTAAATTAATGTATACGTTAATACTTGACGTGTTTTGAATTAAGACAGATAACGTAGCAATAATTACCAAAATTTCCTTTCGACTCTTCCTCTTTTTTTCCAACACAAGAAGTACTGCAAGTTGAACTAGACTGGGTAGTTGGGACGTCATCTATGGATATAAATGGTAAACAGAAATTAATAAATTTCACATCTTTCGTTTTGAGTCGATTTTACAATAATCTGTCTATTTTGCTAAATTTTCAGTAAGAATAATCCTGTATAATAAACAAATAAACAAGCTCACTTTAATAGCTTCGCACCAAAACAAACAATTATATTCATATAGACTTTGCATGCAGTTAGCAAATGAAACGGAACTCTACTTTACTCACTTTATTTTCTTAATCATAGGCACATATATTTATAGAAGTTGAAGTCATCAAGCAATGAAGAATGTGATATCAATAGTTATAAATTTTGTACTTTTTTCATTTGATATCAACCTTTTTGGTTATTAATTACAATTGTGAAACAGAATGGTATTAGCTTGTTTTATGATGTGCAATAAATGTGATAATTTTAATGTTGTTATCAATTTGGCAACATGACCATCGACAATCAAAGCACAATAATTTGGAGAAGAGAAAAAATACAAATAACAAAAAATAGTTGAAGCGCGAATGATATTTTATGACGCGAGTTTAACTCTTTTTTTGTGACGTTGGGACAAAGAGAAACACGTTGATTTTTATTGTTTAATTTGTACGCAACAGGTAGACAAAATGTTGAGGCATGACGGAAGAGAGCACTATTGTTGCACAGTACTGAATTGGAAGACCAAATGTGTATTATACAAAAACGAGAACCAGTACACGTAATAACTGTAGATATTTTAAACAATCACATTACATCTCAAGTTAGTTTCTCTTTTCAAAGGAACCACTTTTGGGCAATGAATAAAAAAAAAACAATTTATAACTAACTAGGATCCACCTACATGCATACATGGATATAAGTCAGAAACACAATCAAATGTATTCACACTTCTAACCTCGGCAATCAAAAGCAAGCTGTGCCTGTGTGTGTTTTGGTTGGTTTTTTTTAGGGGGGCATTATTATTCGGATACAAAACGCCTTGTTTGAGGAAAGGAATGCAGAATACGCAAATATGAAGGACACTTCGAATATTAATGCAAGTACAAATTTTGGAAGACTCATTATTTAAGAAAAAAACATTGCGACACGTTGGGTCTACAGATGATAGTGAAACATAATAAAATAATGTATGAGTCTAAGATATCGCCAACTGATTTGTATGCTTATGGTAGTACCAAGCCACTTACTATAACAGGCAACTTTATTGTAACAATAGGAGACGTTAACAAAGAATAAGAAAACATAAAAAAAACATATATTGGAGGAAGGTGGCTTGAACTGCTAAACAAACAATTATGACATACTGAAATCAAAAGTGTGTTGGCAAAACATGGACAAGATTATTGAAGAATATTGTAGGTCGTGTTTCAAACCCAGAGAAATTCAGAACTTATGATTTGAACATCTCTTCCGTATAACACGTGGATACAGTAGATTTTCTGGGATTTTTCTGGTCCGGGGATTTTCTTTTTACTGCTTTGGATAACTATTAAAGAAAGTTTTAATTGAAAGTACAAGTGCAGACCGATAAGTGGATGCTCTTGACGAAATTTTTACAATTAACATGCACATCTATCATGCACAAGATAATTTCACTTTCATGGCAAGCTGTCAACGGAAAGTAGAACGCAAAAATATATCCATTGTTGACATGGGTGTGTGTTGCGAATACTGAGAAACAGAACTTGAAAACTGAATTACAAACTTATCTGCAAATTTACAGGACTCACTTACATGTAACTACTTGATTCAGCCAAGCTTAATAAGAATTTAACAGTTTGCACACAATCATTGGATATTAATATGCTTTTACATTATAAATTTTTATTTTACCATTTAGTCTGTGCACAAAATAACCGGATATTTAGATTCATTCTCACGCGGTTTATATAGTTACATGAAGAGAAAGGAAAAACAATATGCAGATGCATTTGAAAGCAGGAGACCCGGTTCTAGTGAATCGAAATAGAAGAAATAAATTCACTACAACCTTTAATTTGAACCAATTCACACTGTTCAGAAGCATGGAATAAGTTGTGTTGTTCCAAATGATGTTGCTGATAAATAAAAGTGAATGTCACACAAATTTAAAGATTAATTCAAAGGTAATCTAATACAAATCAAAATGTATCTTGTGAGAATCAAAATTTTGAAACTTAAAATCAAACTGTGTTAAATGGATTTCATTATGTGTTAAACATGTTACATGGAAATCAAAATATGTAAAATTGAAACCAAAATGTATTAAATAGCAATCATAATTGTTAAATATAAATCACAATGGTTAAATATAAATCAAAATTGTTAATATAAATCAAAATAGTGATATTAAATATCAGTCAAGAATGTTGATGAAATCCGTCCCGAGTCTAGATCTGTATAGACCAATTCGTGAACGAACGCCACAGTCCAGACACAAATATTTAGTTTTTAGCAAACGAGACAAATGTGCCCTTATGTTTATAGACAGTTAATTTCGATGACAATTTTAGATGATGTCTGGTTTTTGTCCACCCCTATCTAAATCAAAGTCCAGTCAATAATTGAGTGTTATAAACGTTGAAGTATTTTCATAGATTTATTTGATACTCAGATAAGTTAACATTTTTAAACAAAACCTATATTCAGTATTTTGCTGGTTATTTTTTTTTTAGAAAATTATCTCTCTAAAATCTACAGATTTTGAAGTTGTAGACAAGAAATATATAAAAATAAAATAGTAAAAGGGGAGGAATGTAAAATCAGTAATTATTCATTCAGTATACAAGTAAAAAAAAACTCCGAGGTAAATTCCAATGGCAAAATTAAAAGCTCCAACACAATAAACGAATGGACAACAACTGTCAAATTCCTTACTTGGTACAGGCATTTTCGTAGGTAGAATATGGTGGAATGAACTTGGTTTTATATCGCTAAACCTCTCACTTGTACGACAGTCGCATCAAAGTCCATTCAACCTTTTTGTTATATAATACATTTGTGAAACAAAGATGTTGTCAGCTTGATGTTCAAAATCTGATGCTTTCAATGGTGATATCAATTTAATAAAATCCAAAGTTTACATAAACATCAACATTCAATTCACTACAAACATGATCATCGGTAATTTGAAGACTTACAAGATACGTGTGTAGCAGGCTGGGGAGAATGTGTTCTCTACATTTGGATAAGCAGCGTGAGAACACAAAAGCGATTTTTGATTTTATATGGAAATATTGCATAGCTATACGTGTCGCTATAAGCGTGCAATTGTAAGCCAACATAATATTATTATAACATTTACAAATACATAGGAATTGTATTAACAAGTATAAGTAAGGAAGATGTTGATCCTACCTAAAGTACTAGAATGCTCGAGAGTAATGCGTGTTGTATACGCTATGAAATAAACAAATATATATGATATGATAGTCAAAACTGATTATAACTACAATAATACAGAGTAAATATAGAGTGTTAATTTTTGTGAGTACTACTGAGAGCTAAAAAAAAATCAGATTTCCAAAAATTTCTTTACAGAATTACGTTTTGACTGTAGTGCCTACAAAGGTTTTGGTATGTAGTCGAAATTGACTTAAAACGATCGTATTGATTTTTCATGTCCACAATAGGCAGATCAGACATATTTTAACTTTATTTTCTTTTGGTTTAGAGTAACTGTAATTATAATAGTTATCAAAGGTACCAGGATTATAATTTAGTACGCCAGACGCGTGTTTCGTCTACATAAGACTCATTAGTGACGCTCATATCAAAATATTTATAAAGCCAAACAAGTACAAAGTTGTAGAGCATTGAGGATCTAAAATTCTAAAAAAAGTTGTGCCAAATACGGCTGAGGTAATCTATGCCTGGGATAAAAAAAATCCTTAGTTTGTTCGAAAAATTCAAAGTTTTGTAAACAGGAAAATTATTTTTTTTTTAAAATGACCACATTATTGATATTCATGTCAACACCGAAGTGTTGACTACTGGGCTGGTAATACCCTCGGGGACGAAACGTCCACCAGCAGTGGCATCGACCAAGTGGTTCAAATAGTTATCAAAGGTACCAGGATTATAATTTAGTACGCCAGACACGCGTTCCCGTCTACATAAGACTCACCAGTGACGCTCATATCAAAATATTTATAAAGCAAAACAAGTACAAAGTTGTAAAGCATTGAGGATCCAATATTCCAAAAAGTTGTTCAAAATACGACTAAGGTAATCTATGCCTGGGATAAGAAAATCCTTAGTTTTTTCGATAATAACATTATAATGAGAATGTATTTATATTTTGATAAAGATAAAAAAAAAAATTTACCTAGCGTACCCGTGCGTAAAATGTATATCTGAAATTCTGATTTACTCAATATATGTGTATGAAAAAAAAAAAAGTTTGACGGTAAACTATTAATAACTCAATCCAATCAAATTGCCTAAAATTCAATGACGGTCTGCATCATAATAAGTAGTATGACTAAAGAGTAATTCCATATTCAAAGTTTGGTTTTTGCAGTAACGAATAAAAATTGGCCGTCTTTTACTTTAGAGGTCCCAACATTATTGTTAAAAAACGAGAGGGTCCCATAATATGTAGTTTGATTTAAATTTATACGGTTGTGTTAATTGTTTATAAGGTATTATCTTGATTTTGGGACCCCTTATGTAAAGAAATTATAGCACTCTTTTACCCTATGGTTCCAATTAAAATGTCCTTTATAAAGGTTGAGGGAACCCTTAAGTAGATGAAGTCATTATTGAACTTTATTAATTCTGTGGTCCAATTGGAATTACCTATATATAGGTTGTGGGACTCCTAGAGTCAAAGAAGGGCTACTTTTACTTCAGGAGTCCCAAATTTTTTAATTTTACTTTAGGAGTCCCTGTGGTAAAGCAAACATTATTATCACTGAACTAGTATATATTTGTTTAGGGGCCAGCTGAAGGACGCCTCCGGGTACAGGAATTACTCGTTACATTGAAGACCTGTTGGTGACCTTCTGCTGTTGTTTTTTCTATGGTCGGGTTGTTGTCTCTTTGATACATTACCCATTTCCATTCTCAATTTTATCAAATTCCCTCGAAAAAAGGGATCACTCAGTATAATAATGTTTGAATATTTATTTTGGCAAGCTGTGAAAGCTTATGAACACCGGTCTTCATTTACATAATGCGTATACCTCTTATTGAAACATTACAATCGGTACCGAATTCAAAATGCTGCATATCATGCAAATAAGGAACATACAAACATAAGCTTTAAATTCATGCACTAATTTTTAAGTCTCCCAAAGTTATCCCTAAACCGTATAATTGGAGAATTATTGTTTTTGCTCAGATCTTATTATTTTTATTATTCTTCTTCTTTTTCTTCTTCTGCCACTTTAAAAAATGAACTTGTCTGCAGCGTTTCTCCAAAACCACTTGTCAGATTTACTTAGGGTTTCACAAAATGTTAGACTAATATGTCTAGATGAGCCATCAATCGTTCGTTTGTGCTTTGGGGTCTATTAAGAGGTGGGTTTTTTTTTTGGGGGGGACGAAAGAAGGGAGGGCTTTACTATAGAACCCTATGGGATTTTATTTTCGAAAATTTTTAAATGAATATAACTTGAAAACTTTAAGTGATAAACACACACAGTCTTCAGAAATGATCATAGGACAATAAAACAAATCACATGGAATAAAGGGGGATTACCTGGGGGTCATTCCCATCCCCTTAAATTTGAGAATATGCTATTATCTTGTAAACGGTCCAAATTCCCACCCCTAAATCATATATATTCTTGAATGGGACGATAAAACAAATTTAATGAAATAAAAGGGAAGTCCCTGGGGGTCACCCCCACCCAATTCAATTGGAGAATGTGCTATTATAATTTAAACGTTCCAGATCCCCACCCCTAAACCATATATATTCTTGTAGGGGACAATTAAACAAATGAAAAGAAATAAAAGGGAAGTTCCTAGGGGGTCAACCCACCCCCTCTTGTTTGAAAACTTGTAAACGGTCCATATCCCCACCCGTAAACCATATATATTCTTGTATTGAACAATAAAACACATCAAATGAAATATAAGGTGAGTCTATGGGGGTTGGCCCCACCCCGTTAAATTTAAGAATGTTCTATTATCTTGTAAACGGTCCCGATCCCCACCCCTAAACCGTATATATTCTTGTAGGAAATAATACAACATATCAAATGAAATTGAAGGGAAGTTCCTGGGGTCACCACCACCTAAACCATATATATTCTTGTAGGGGACAATAAAACAACTGAAAAGAAATAAAAGGGAAGTCCCTAGGGGGTCAACCCACCCCTTCTTGTTTGAAAACTTGTAAACGGTCCATATACCCACCCCTAAACCATATATATTCTTGTATGGAACAATAAAACACATCAAATGAAATATAAGGTGAGTCCATGGGGGTTTGCCCCACCCTGTTCAATTGGAGAATGTTCTATTATCTTGTTATAACGGTCCAGATCCCCACCCCTAAACCGTATATATTCTTGTAGGGAATAATACAACAAATCAAATGAAATTGAAAAGAAGTCCCTGGGGTCACCACCACCTCATTCAATTTTAGAATTCCTATTATATTGTAAACGGTCCAGATCCTCATTCCTAAACCATATATATTCTTGTAGGGGACAATAAAACAAATGAAATGAAATGAAAGGGAAGTCCCTGGGCGTCACCCCCACCCCATTCAATTTGAGAATGTGCTATTATAATTTAAACGGTCCAGAACCCCACCCCTAAACCATATATATTCTTGTAGGGGACAATAAAACAAATGAAAAGAAATAAAAGGAAAGTCCCTAGGGGTTCACCCCACCCCCTCTTGTTTCAAAACTTCTAAACGGTCAAGATCCCAACCCCTAAACCATATATATTCTTGTATGGGACTATTAAACGAATCAAAAGAATATGGGAGCTTTGTTTGGGAGACTTCGTAACAGCATCCTGTTACAATTACTTCTTGTTTAAACTTAATTTACCTTTATTCATTATATTAATTCGAACATGTTTAGCGTTTCTGTGCATGTTGCCATTGAAAGTATTGCTGACATTACAGGTGTATAGTCCACTATTCGTTACATTGATATCCGTAATAGTCCAGTTTGCACTTGTGTTTGTGAGCTCATTGTTTTCTTTATACCATTGGTAAGTTGGTTTAGGATTACCATCGCTCTTACAAGTTAAATGTATACTAGTATCTTCGTCTACTACATAGTTATTTTTATTCGGATATTTGTTATAGTTGGCATGCTCACTTCATCTAAATAAAAAGTAAGCAACTAAGATGCATGCAAATAGGGTTGCAAAAATATTCAATAGTGTAGAAATTCCTCCAGAATTCCGATAAAATATAACTATTAATTTTTCTAAAATAATGTTGTGCAAACTATACTGTGGATTTATTTAAATTCATTGCAATTGTATTGTAGCAGATATTGTCGACATTTGCAAATATTACCTTCGTTTTGTTTTATGTTGATTGACACTGTCTAAATAACGTTATATCTTCATATTTTCATTTATGAATAACAAAAAGACATTACATTTCCATTCGTACATAAAATTTCAAGTTGTAAATTCGTATACAGAGATGATGTATGATACACATAGCATGCAGATACTGGAAACCTGAGAAAACAGGCTTTTAGTAACTGCGAGTAATCCCAGATCTGTTCAAAGTGTCTTTGTGTTGTTAGGATGTGCAAGTACCAGGTCAGTCCACGTGTTTCTGTTATATTCATCGCTATTTGTATTCACCTGATGAGCTAACCATTTTTCAGCTGATTTGCATAAAGTTCGTTCTTATGTTGTACTGTTACTTCACTTTCCCAGGTTAGATAGAGGGTTAAGATCCCGCTAATATGTTTAAACCTGTCACATCCTGTATTAATGTGCCTGCCAAGTCACGAGCCTGTAATTCAGTGGTTGTCGTTTGTTGCTGTGTTACATATTTGTTTTACGATAAAAAAAAAATATATACATTAATTTGGCTGTTAGTTTTCTCATTTGTTTAACATTTGTGATTTCCATGCCTTTTATAGTTTACTATGTGGTATGGGTATTACTCATTGTGGAAGGCCGTACGATGACCTATAGCTGTTAATTTCTATGTCATTTTGTCTCTTAAAGAGAGTTGCCTCATTGCAATCATACCAAACCTTATCATTTGTATTTGCTTTAGATATGTACTATATAAGAAACATCAACACCATTCGTCATTTACATTCTAGTGTAAATGTTAAATACGACTCATGCCTTACGAAACGAATGAATGCAATTGATCTACTATTCCAATGAACCTTAGTATATGCATGCCTATAACTGAACTTTTAATATATTTATACTTTTATAGGCAGCATACACTGTAACAAAAACCAGACAAATGACAATGATTTGAAAGAACTGTAAAATAATTATCATTAACTAATGAAATATGAAAAAATGAAATCCCAAGATTAACATTAGAATCAAATATGTTTGACTTTTTTTTATTGTAGGCAAGAAACTGACAATACTAAAACTAAAACTAGGAAAGATCCTTATCCTTTATTACATGCATGCGATTATCAAGCGATACATATGTAACATTACAATATTATAAGTTTTTTTATATCCAGGAAGAGTAGAACCCCTTTCTAAAAACATTCAATAAATCCACAGTATACGTGCTAGATTATAAATATGTGTTACTGCGTGCAATCAAATAACAAAATCATTCAAAATAATTGTTAGTTGTATATGAGATTAAAATAATGTATGTCATTGTAAGAGCTGTATAGATGTGCAATTTCCTAAGTGCGTATCCTTATGTTGACTTGTGTCGATTCATTTTTTTGTAAGTTATCACATTTACAGGCAAGCACGTGTTGATGTAACGAGTTTTGAAATAAATAAATGCGTAATCCGCTTGAAAACAAAAAGAGACAAAATATACATAGACATAAATGACAACAAGAGACTGTCAGAGAGACAGCGAAACGGAAGTCTATCCTGAACAGTTGGGCAAGTATGAACACAACATTTAAGATTGAACCAGCTCTGAATTTTAATTGGGATTGAATATTAAATGAAGGAAAGGTTTGTGACACCCAAAACAAAATATGGTCAAAGACCCTTAAAAATTGGAAATTGGACATTTACCTAGTATGGTTCAATATCCAAAATCTATGTAAATAGCTAGAATCAGCATATCAAAGAACCCCAAGAATTCCATTGTTTTATGAAAAACGTCTTAGTTACACCAATTCTGTTCAAAGGGAAATAATTTGTTTCTATGAACCAATAATTTAAATCTAAAATTATAGTTCTCTTTAATTAGATAAGATGTAATTAGATATGATGTATATTTCTTTTCAAAATCTGGTTTATTGAACTTAATAGTTTTCAAATAAATCTAAAATAAGTTATTTCCCTTCGTACAGAAATGGATTAATTCATCAAAAATTTGATTCTTGGAAAGGGGCTATTACAACTGACTAACGAGAAAAGCTAAAATCGTGAAAATTGAACTAGACCTTCATTTACTCACAGTAAACACCATATTTAAATTTGAAATCATGTAAATGAACGGACACTGTTTGACAGCCTCTCATCCACCCGCTCCACCCGCCCGCCCGTCAGCCCGCCCGACGTACATCGTCAAATCACTCACCAATTTTCTTCGAAAATCCTCTAAAAAAAAGTTTTAAATAATTTAAAATGATCGATGTATTTGATGCTTTGGTCTTTAAACCTATCATTGTCGAGCAGTTCTGCATTCCGCAAACTCGTAATTATGTGTTCATATTTTACTATTTTTATGCAAACAGAAATGAAATAATGTTATAGAATTAACAAATTCTAATCAAATTTAATACATTATATCCTAATAGACTCCAGAGTGTTATGTTATACAAAAGGGATAAACTACATCTACATATGAAACCTTTCACCACGAATAAGGTAAAAATAAAAGTATATACTCACAGTAGACCTCTAGTGGATCCGTTTCTTCATACATATCCGGCTCTGCCATTGACGAATTAACAACACAGCGTATCACTGCATTGTTGTCTTCAGCTGTTACTTGGAACGTGAGGTTACTTGTGCGATAGTACGAACAATTTTCAAAAATCTCCGATATGAATGTTTCAGTGGCTGTATAGTTCATAGATAAAATGTTGTCCCTACTATACTTTTGGAAGATATGTTCTGCTGGAGGCTTTCCAACGTATCCTGTACAGACAACTGTAATGTTATCACCTTCAAATATGCCTAATGCTGCTGCTGTTGTTTGTTGCATAGATTGTGTAGTCGTCCTGTAGCTGCTGTCGTTGAAAAGATCGTTGCCCGAAGGGGTAGAAGACGAAGTATTATGATCAGTTTTTTGTAGCGTAGAATGGGTGGGTGCTGTTATGTCGTTCTGTTCATCGATATCCATAGTAGAAATTGTTTCTACAGAAGATGACGACGAAGTGGTAGCAGACATGGGAACTGTTAGATTCGTTGATGATACATCGGTAGTTACTTTTATAAAATATATTTTATCAGGCTTCGAAGGTGTCACTATTTGAAATAGAAAAGGTTTAATTTCTTACAGTAAAGTTTTTTTAACGAAAAATAGAAATATTTGCAAATAGTCAACTTTCGCTCTATTTTACAGAGAAAAATGTTTTTTAAATGAATCAGACCTAAATGAATTGTGCCAAGTAGGATTTGCTGTCCTTTTTTTTTTAGATAATATGATAACAAAGCTTGCACTAGCTTGTGTAATTTGTTTTCAAATGCACTTCTAGTTTTCTGGTTTGGTTTGTTTTTACATTTGTTATATAGCGGCCATTTATACCTAACTATGCGTTCTGTGACATTCTCATGTTTAATACAGGTGATAACCTATACATGTTTTAATTGTAAATTCTACGTCATTTGTTATCTGTGGGTAGTTTTCTCACAACAATCAAATCACATCTTCCCTGAGAGTGGGGGCTGCAAATCATGATGCACTGGTTCGTTGTTGTTGCCAATTTAGACAAACTCGTTACTCACTCTGACCTCAAGACAAGCATATTCCTAGTAGTCATGCTTGGTGTTTTATACATAATTGTAATCGCTTTCAACGTATGTAGTGTGAATTTATTAATTCTTGACTTGGCTGGACTACTGGTTATCTTATTAAAAGACATTTGTGAAATTGATTTTTTTTACATATTTTTGCGTTGTAATGTTGCTGTCTTCTTAACGTTTTACTTATTCTTATTTTAGTTTACGATACACTTAGTAAATTTTACGAACGACATCACGAGTTGGTTGACCGTTATAGAATAACCGTTTCACAACTGATTTCGGATATGTTCCTTACGTCGTAACTACAATCCCCTTCCCTTTCATGAATGTGACCTACCGAATTAGACTGTTTACCGGATTTTTTATCACATAAGCAACACGACGGGTGTCACATGGGGAGCAGGATTTGCTTACCCTTCAGTAGCACCTGAGATCACCCCTTCGGTGGGGTTCATGTTGCTATAACTTTAGTTTTCTATGTTGTGTCATGTGTACTATTGTTTGTCTGTTTGTCTTTTTCATTTTTAGCCATGTCGTTGTCAGTTTATTTTCGATTTATGAGTTTGACTGTCCCTCTGGTATCTTTCGTCCCTCTTTTAGTATAAGACAATTTAGGGCATACACTATTGATTGGTGTTGCTGCTTTCTACAAACAGTAAAAGAAAAGCCTAATTATCGAAAATCAACTTGGTCTGAAAGAGTACTCATTTTTTGTAAAGGTCGTCCAAGGTTTCCTAGCTAATAATGCACTCAAATGTATCATATGAGGTATAGTCGATAATGTACTTAGTAGGAATAAAGAATGCATGTACCTCTAATACAATGATACTTTTTAACTGTATACATGCATATAATTGATTTAAAATACTTCTATGTATCTTGTTTAACACGCACAGATATAATTAATCAATAAATGTCATATTTGATTAAAGGAAAAGTTAAACATAAAGAGGTTGAATCTCAATCTTAATGCATGACAATACTATCACGAAAGGTTCAAGTGTAATGGCCTATATCATCACTAAAAAGCTATAAAACGTTAAACTGCGCATCTGGTGCATTTAAATTTTTACTGATTATTTTATAACACATGTTTAAATAGTATTAATATAATAACATCCCAATTTTGACTATCGTAATATCATATAAAAAATGAGGAAATTAATATATTCTATTAATATTTGTTGTGATTAAAAGTAATTTTTGAAGTACAAAAATCAAAATCTGAATCTTCATTGACACCAAAGACATCACCTATATTTTAGTACAGTACTAAAGCCACTGAGCTTTTCTGATTGGTTTTTAGAATAAAGAAAAAAACAGCAAAATCGTTTATTTTTACAGAAAATAGGCACATGTGAACGAGGATTGATTCACAGATGCAATATAAAAAATATCCATTTATTCAAAAGATCAGTGAAAAACTACTATTATTCTTTTTTTTTCGGTAAATTATAATAAATAAACTCATCCTAAGTACCAGGATAAAATTTTGTATATACGCCAGACGCGCGTTTCGTCTACAAAAGACTCATCAGTGACACTCGAATCAAAAAACTTTTAAAAAGGTCAGATAAAGTACAAAGTTGAAGAGCATTGAGGACCAACAATTCCTAAAAGGTTTGCAAAATATAGCTAATTTAATCTATTCCTGAGGTAGAAAATAAATCCTTAGTATTTAAAAAAATCGAAGTTTTGTTAACAGTAAATTTATAATTATGAACTATTAATGATAACTCAAGTCAACACAGAAGTGTTATCAGAAATTTCCTGTTACAAAAGTATGTCAAATTGTATTTCATTCGATCTTGAAAAGAAACCTTCTTAAGATGACCGACAGTTGTTAACTTTTTTGTCATTTTGTTTCTGATGAAGAGTATTGGAAATTATATCACATCTTCTTATTTCTATATATGTGTACCTGTTAGAGGATTTCAAAATTGAAATAATATTTGCAGGCATAATTTGCCCTTGCTGTTATATGAATAGATATTTTATAAATTTGTACTTGTTTGCCCTAATAGCTATTTTGATCTGAGCGTCACTGGTGTGTCTTAGGTACACTACACGCGCCTCTGGTGTATTAAATTATCATCCTGGTACCTTTGATAACTATTTACTGGGTTGATTCCACTGTTGGTGAACGTTTCGCCCCCGACGGTATCACCAGCCCCGTAGTCAGAACTTCGGTGTTTACATGAATATCAATTATATGATCTTAATTGTTAAATTTCCTGTTACAAAAGTATGAATTTTTCCAAAAATTAAGGTTTTTCTCATACCAGTCATAATTTTTTGGAATTTTTGTTTCTCAATGCTCTCCAACTTTCAGCGTCACCGATGAGTCTCGTGTAGACGAAACGCGTATCTGGCTTATTATATGACAATCCTGGTACCTTTGATAATTATTAAGACATTTCAAATGTGTAAGAAAGATAAAGCCAAACGTTAAAAAAATATATATATTTACATGCTTAGAAGATTGAGGCGAAGTATCGTTTATCATTTTAAATAATCCATAGGAAATTTATCTAGTTCGATGGGATAGATGACATGTTTTATAAATGTGTAATCTATTCCAGAGGTAAAAAAAACCTACGTATTTCAAAAATTCCACATTTTATAAACAGTTGATTTATAATTATGGCCGTATCAATGATAATAAACCATTTTTACCTTGTACTTGGATGCTCGTGTTGCTTGAAAATACCTCGTGATCGACAACACTGGAATCTGTATATCTTACACGACATTTATAGAATGTGTCGTCTATACACATGAGCTTATTGAATATCATGACAGCCTTCGTTGAAGATTGTGTTATATTCATCAGTGTTACTCTTCCTTTTAAATATTGTCCTTGTGGAAGAAGTGTTGCAATGCCATCTGGCAAATATACTGCTATTTGTCCAAACGCTACACTACTTCTGTTGAACGCATATATATCAACTCTATTAATCTCCTGAACGTTTTCCCTTGTGTACGAACATTCTATTTCTGTCCCATTCTGTCCAAGTATTCCTGATACGTTTCTCTCTATTTCAATAGAGAAGGAATCAACATCTACAAAAGAAAAGAAATGTCCGACAAAATGTTGTCAGTATAAACATCATGTAAGTAATATTGAGGATGTTCGTATATCTTGTATTTTACACTGTGTCCGGTTTTATCCATGATATAACAATGCAAAAAAAAACCGCTAACCTCCCTTTAGTTTTGATCATCCAATAACATAAATTTTTGGTTATTTTTAGATTTTAGAGGGGAAAAGGTTACATAAGTAAATGTATAAATAATCGACAACAAATCATGTTACGTCATATTCTTAATAACATAGATCTCATAAATAAATAAGAAAACGGACTTTTATTTTTGCTTTTTTTTTTGTTTCACCTTTTTCGTTCCGTTATTTATACACTATATAACAATCTTGACAAACATGTGTTTTTAACACTGAACATCGAGTATTCATTTAAAAAAATCATACCAGTTTAAATCATAGGGCTCCATTCATTTGGGATGGATGTACAAGTACGTTGCCACGTTCAATTATTTTACCTTAATAAATGAAATTTTACCTATTTTGCCACATTATTAAACTGCTATTGGTTTGGGAGGCTTAAATATGTAGTTTCTGTTAGTTTTTTTGCCCTACCGTTGTCCAATTTGAAATATTATACCAACTTGGATTGGTTAAGGCATTTTGGTTGGGGTTTTTTTATTTAATGACTGCTATCCATGCAGTCGTTGTAACATCTCAACTGCCACAACCTTTGCCAATTAAGAGTTGTGTCAGTTCACATCGCAAATAACTATTTTTATTTTGGCATATCCTTGTAGTCTTTGCGCAGTGTTTGGAACTTTTAAAATTGTACCAGCGTTTGTGATGTTCGCTTAAACTGTATAAATTTCCAAGATTTTTATAGTGTCTCAGTTTTAATATATTGACATGATTCATTTGACATCTTAAGCTTGCTATTATTGAAGAAGGATATTTGTTATCCGAAATATCTAATATTTGTTCATTTTATAGTTATTATATGACGATGTTGTACCCTTTTTGACTTGTTACATATTATAGTTTGTAGTGTACAGTATCATTACATGATCCATCGCCCTGTAAGATTAATCGTTGACTATTTATTGAGTCATTTTATATATATATATTCGGCTGTTTTCTGCTCTTTGGTCGGGTTCTTGTCTCTTTGACACATTACTTTTTTCCTTTCTCAATCTTATACATTTTTTAACACGAATTACATTTCATGCATTTGAATAAATTGTGGTTTTACCTGTAGTCAATGCCGTTGTAATGTTGGGTTTTTTGTTTTGTTAAAGGCGGGGTCAGGGGTTATAAAAAAAAATTAGTATAAAGTATACATATTTTTACTTAGATCGAATAGTCTTTTTATTTGTTGAAACTGATTTATTTTCAAATCATTCTAGATAGTGGTTTCATCTTAAAGTCTTCAATTATGATCCATAATGATTTGCACTGACACTATTGTATATGAAAAACGCATTAAATGAATCTCATGATTTGATCATCAATTATAATTGTTATAACTTGTTATAAGTATGACTAAAGTGAGTTAGTTGGTGTATGATAACCTATAAGACAACTATCCACCTGAGACCAAATAACATAGATGTCAACACACGATCCCCAACAATGTGCAAAACACATACAGCATTTGCAAACCCCCGACATGATAAAACTTAAAGCAATTCAAGCGAGAAAACTATCGGTCTGAGGTATGTGCGAGACAATAAAATTTAAATAACACATATCTGAGAGGGACATATACCAGATTGTTATCCAAAGTAAATGTTGTCAACTAAGGCAACTCCAAGGTTGTCAATGCTTTTTCGAGGGGTTCCAATATGCTCTATCACCCTATTAAGTATGTAGTAATAAGTAATGAACGAAACCATCGCTCATGCAGTTATCTATAGCATGACATTCTTCTATTTAACATAATATTTACTGATTGACAATAAATTGATGAAAATCAATATACCATAAAATTGAGAATGGAAACTGGGAAAAGTCTCAACAGGAAGTGACAGGCAACTTTTTTTCTCGCTTATTAGTATTTTGTTGAGATTTGTTGGTTTATCAGGTGTTTCGAAGATAAACTGGGACCACCTGGCGACGGTATGTTCCAAAAAAATGATATATTGTATAAAATGACTGTACAACTTATAACCAGTAGAAAATTACAGTTTGTACACAACATATACATATCTAGTACTCAGCGATAAGCGCATGAACACTCTTTGAGGTGTATTTAAATTGAACCTATCAAATTAGATAAATATCACACATAGATTGTAATCTTCGGTAAACAAAATCACTTCCTGGTCAATCGCGATAGATGTATTCATAAGTGTACTTCCTACGGATGTTCATTTTTAGCTAGAAGAAGACGTTTGTCAAGATTTTTCCTGTGAATGACTTCACAATGAACAAAGCACAAAATTTATCAGTATAAATAGACTCATATACAATAACATAGATGGTACCGAAAAGATGTAAAAAGTGGTTATAAGCTCGTCTTTCTAGTTAAAAATCAGAGTTAAGTGTAGAGTAAATATAATATAACCATTGTTGGTCTACAAATATATGCCTTATTCTAAATTTATGAGGGAAAGCAAATCAACGTCGTGCGTGATTCAAATGGCACCACGGGACGATGCACAATTGAGATCAAATATAATCAGGTTGATGAATACTATTTCTCTAATTTTTGTGCTATTTTCACATTTCCTGACCGGTGTGGAGAAAAATATTTCTCCTCACTAGTGAAAAATCTGTTCTCGGCAAATGATTAATCGAAATTTGATTATGACGTCTAAATGTTTTGTTTTCTTCTGAATTTTCTTATTGTGACGTCATGAAAAAAGGCGACCATGCCTGATGACGTCGCACATAAAGAACACAAGTTTCTGAAAATCTTTGAAAAAGAAGGATAAAGATCATTAGAGAAACAGATTCCGACACTATAACTCGTGTATTACGATATTTCTCCACTCTCGACAGTTAAATTTTAGTTATTTAAAGAGCTCGGCAAGCCTCACGCTTTAAATAATAAAATTTAACTGTCTCGAGTGGAGAAATATCGTAATACACTTGTTGCAGTGTAGGAATATATATATCTTACATAAGTTAATCAGGTTTAAAAAGATAAAAGCGTATTACTATCAATATAAATAACGCCGCTATCACATTCACACTTAAACAACTTGAAAACCAATTTTATGCAATTTTTAGATATCAATTATCAAGTCTTTATTAATTCGTTAATTGTGAAACACTTGAAGCTGTTAATTAACTACTGAACATCTAATCAACTGCTTTGCCAAAAATATCTTACCGCCACGAAAAAGCACAACATATAATGCTTACAGTTGCATAAATACACTAATAAATCATTCCATCAATAGAACTGACTAAACGTCAAATAATTGATTGTTGAGGTTTTTTTTATTATTTCAAAGATGTAAACAATGAAACTTGTGTACTCGAAACAGGTACTTCCATGTATCATTAATTTGGTAGGAATAAATAAGACATTAAAGATATAATGGTTACTGCAATCATAATGCACCCCCTTTTCACACAAACACATCTTTTTCTCAGTCAAATACGGGGACTTAGGATACTGGTTCTTTACATAAATCATATAAAATCTGAAGAATATATATATACTTACCGTGAAACAAGAAAAGTATATGAATAATTAAACTTTGATAAATCCCAATGATCATGTTTGGTTATAGTTTTAGGTGAACTGAATATTAAATAAATACATCCATTAAGAAAAAAGTCAATTATATGTCACAATCTTCTTCCTGTTTTATGAAAATAGAATTGATTACCTGGTAAGATAGATAATATGTTAAAGTGTATATGCGCGTCATAAAAAAAATTAAATGTTATTGTAAACCTCAACGTACAGGGTGGTTGGCAGTCATCTAGACTTGTAACAAACATGGCGACGTTGAGATAATCATTATCATATTTTACTGCTTATAACTTGAACTGTATTGTAAAAGGTGATAGTTTACAATCGACAGAGGCATGGTTATCTATTTAATTCGTATCTGTTCACGTATGTTATTCATTGATGTCACATGAAAAGTTACATTTTGGGTTAATTCGCATGTTCTTTTTGACACAGTATTGACACTTATAGTAAATTAAGTTAGGACACGCGAGTATTAAGTCATCATTGTCATTCGGTACATCGTGAAAAAATATGATTGGGATAGAATAAGTATCGGTAATCAAGGATTCAAATTGGATCGTATCTAAACTATCTGGTAGTATCATGAATGCGATTTGCTTCAAACTGTGTGAGAGAAATAAAATCAAATACAAAAGACGGGGGACATCAGATTAAGAAAAATGTAAGTCCGACTTTTTACCAGATCTGTAATTACATGAGTAGCACGAATGGTGCCACATGTGGAGCAGGATCTGGTTACCTTTCCGGAGCACCTGAGATCACCCCCAGTTTTTGATGGGGTCCGGGTTGATTAATCTTTATTTTTCTATGGTTTGTCTTGTGTAATATTATTTGTATGTTTGTCTTTTCTTTTTTAATTCTGATATGCAGTAAAAGCGTATTAAATACGTCAGTATATATATATTGATACAGATTAACACGAAACAACACTTTAATCAATAGTTCTATTGAATAAAATTGAGAATGAAAATAGGGAATAAGTCAAAGAGACAACAACCCGACCATGAAACAAAAAACAGCCGAAGGTCACCATTGGGTCTTCATCACAGAGCACCCGAAGGCGGTCTTAAGTTGGCCCCTAAATAAAAATGTGAACTCTTGTAATCCAATAATTGTGAAACAATTTCACGGTAGGTATAGGCTAGGATCGTTGTTTTTCGAGTTATTTGTCGGGGTTTTTTTTCGAGTGAACATGATCAAAAATTGAAACAAACAGACTACCTTTCCAATAAAACGTTTAAAAATATGTTTGAACCGATCATATGCGGTAAATTAGTATTTTGATATAAAGATATTATCAATCCTTAATTATTTTGTTCTAAAAACGTCTAACATAGCCTTTCAATGCTTTATTTTAAAAAAGAGATTAAAACAATCTTTATACAGATATAAATGCAAAGGTCAACGGTTATGAGCACATGGAATTTATGTATGCTTTGCTATACAGCCACGTTACAAAAATTCTAGTTTTTTTAAGTTTAGGTGTCCTTGTTTTATCGAGTGAAAAAAAGAACAATTAAAATGTTCAAATAAAGTGATTTTTAAAGCACAAAAAAAATGTATTGAATAAAATCAACAGTAGTTTACCAATGTTCAAAAGTGGTAATTTAATCGAGAAAAAAAACAAATCCAGGTTATAAGACAAATCCAAGGGAACTGCATCAACTATAAGAGGAAAATAAAGAGCAGGAATATCGAAGTGCAAGAAAAACAAACCCAAACACACATAGAAAAAAGTAAAATCACAAAAATACTGAACTTAGAGGAAAATCAATTCGGAAAGTCCATAATCACATGGCAAAATCAAATAACAAAACGTATCAAAAACGAATGGACAAAAAATCAAAAAATGTATTGAATCACGTTCATAGAAACGAGTTTTTGGTTAACAACTGCATTTACAGGACATTATGAGAAAAAATGTGATACCTGGTTTAATGGCATACCAAACCGCTCCCGCTTTATCACAATTTTCAAACATATCGCTAAAACACTACGTGACAGAAATACAGCACAAACACACGCAAGAACATTCATATCAGAAAAACGCACAAGCATTTGATATATTAGGCGATACAAACTGCAAACCTCAAAACAACATGATTTTTAGGATTATTCGGACTTCATCGATAAGACATAAAATATTACTTAGTATCCAACCGAAACCATATCAGAAACATCAAAAATAAATTCATAAATGTTGGGTGTACAAAACACCGAGACACGCCGCACAGCGATTCAAATTCACATTCAATTTTACATTTGTATTAAAGATGTAATAGAAAGGCAATTGTATAATTATTTATATAACAAACGAAACGACATTACACATTATTCAACCGAAACCGTAATAAAATCATTAAAAATAAAGAGATGAATGTTTGATGTACAAAATACCGAAACATGTCGTACAGCAATGTAAATTCACTCCGGGTATAACAGTCTTATTCGGGAATCGCTCACGTTCGGTACTGAGCAGACAGACGACATAGATGTTAAACAACAATCTAAGACGTGGTAAAAAATGTCGCTATTTAAATCAGACACAGACACATCGTATAGATCAACCAATTCGTGATGGCACCATCAAATTTCCTCCTCATAATTATGTCGGAACAGTTTCCGCGTAAAGATCATACTCCCGTATATGAAGTCAGAAAATTATTAACATGCACGAGCATAACGTTTGAGATTGAGAAAGTACACACCATATGACGGAGCAAAGGGTATTTTACTGAAGAGAAATGGAAAATTGATAATTGGGAAGTTGAAGTCTGTGTCATATTGAGATAAAAATCAAGGTTTGAAGCAGTCCTTCTTGTATCAGTATTATCATTAATTTCAAGTTCACTGGACATATGATATGCAAGGGATGACTGAAAGGTTATTCAGTGAAATTACATCATCAGTAAAATCAAAGAACTTTGCCTGGTATTTTTTTTTTTTTTTTTTTTTTTTTGTCTTAAGAAGGTTCTAATTGAATTCTACTGCATACGAGTACAAAAACAAAAACATTTAACCATTTTGATAATTCTTATTCCGCATTAACACGTATGCATCATAAAAGCCATCATTTATTTTCAATCAGAAATCTTTTTGTCAGTGTACCGATATTGATTTGATACAGTAAATATTAAGTGATGTAAACAATCTGTATGTGAGCTCAGACATGTTAAACTTAGACGTACGTACACATAGTGTGTTCAGCTAGTAAACATGTTTTTTCTACAAAGTTATATCATTTATTGGACACTAGCTACGAAATGTGTAAAAAGGTTATAATATGATTTCGTTTGGTTCAATCATTACTAAAAGAAAACTATTGAAACAATAATTAGTTTTTAGCAGCCAAATTTGTTCAATTTTGTCAAAATAAGCAAATAGATATGGCAGTTGAATTATAAATTTCAAGTGATTAATTCGAACTCTTTAAACCTGTATGCATGTGACCTTCAATTCCACCCATTAGCTAGAGATTAGTTATGCATGCATAACTCGTGTTCAGCCATTAAAAGGAAAATAATATAAACATTGAAAGTAAAACAAATGTGAACCACTTAGATGACTGATTCGATCCACAAAAACATCATTTTTGAATAGGCCTGTTTTGACTTTTATTATTTTGACATTTTGTGAAATTGCATGTCAGATGATGGTTGCATAACAGGAGCCACTCACACTGCCGAAGCATAAATCATTGATAAACTTGTTTTCTTAACCTATAACATGAAATCGAAAAGACCTATAAAAATCTAGTATTTATTCAAGTCGGTTTATCAGCGTTTAGTTGCTGCTGCTTCAGGTTGAAATTGTGTAAACGAATTAGATTATATATTTAAATTTTTTTCACCGAGGCCTCGGTTGCCTCAACGTAAGCTACGCCATTGCAATGTATATTTTTGTAGTGAACGCATATTGTATACATATTTTTTTTATTATATCATAGGATCATATGGAAGCTTAAAGATTGTTTATTGCTGGACAAGTTCCTGAGTTCATCACCATCTCAGTAGATAGCACGTTGTGTTGATGTGGTTTATAACAAACCTTACTAAAATTCTGTACCTCCATGAAGAGCAAGGGAATCGAAATATGCCCGCTTAATGATGTTTGCTACTCTGTTAAAAAATAATAAGCTTTTTAAAAGACTATTATGAATTGATAGTATATAAATAAAGAAACAAAAAATAAAATGGAGGGTTGATGTGCTCGTTTTCGGGATATAAACCATTGAAAATTTGGCGGGAAATTATTCTCTCTAGATTTTAAATATATTTAACATTGACACCTTATTTGTTTCAAACACTATGAAAAAATAAGAAGAACTTTATAAAATTTTGAAATATGGCTTTTTAAACTTTATATTATAAAATTATGAAAAGAAAAGTAGGGGTTAGTGGGCAATTTTTTTTAATGATAATATATGGATAAAACCAGAGGATTCCGAAAATCTGGCAAAAAGTAAAGAATGGAGGAGCAATCATCCTTAAGTCCTCTTCCGATCGACCATTGCAAAATTGGAACGTCCTCCGGTTGGCTGTGTTGCATGTTCAAGCACGTAGTCACGTCCTATTATAATTGGCTTAAAAAACAAAGGTAGCATGCATTGAAATTAAACAAAATATGAGTCCCTGTACTCGGTTTTTAAGTTTAAGACTGCTTTATTTCTTTTTAATATTTTCTTTGAAAACAAAACCCATGACTATTTGATTAAAACCCGGACTTTTTTTACTGCTGCTCTCGAATAAAACAGACAATGCAAGACAATATACTTTATAGGTTAAAAAAAACGAGATGGTGCGTCTTTCGTGTCCAAAACAAGTATAGTATTAAAAAAATATGGAAGTAATGAATAAAGCTTTTATCATTGCCGAATAGCAGTCAGTTGACCTGATCGTATGTTTTATGTTCCAGCCCAGTAGTCAGCACTTCGGTGTTGACATGAATATCAATTATATGGTCATTTTTATAAATTTTCTGTTTACAAAACTTTGAATTTTTCGAAAAACTAAGGATTTTCTTACCCCAGGAGTAGATTACCTTAGCCATATTTGGCACAACTTTTAGGAATTTTTTATCCTCAATGCTCTTCAACTTTGTATTTATTTGGCTTTTTAACTATTTTGGTCTGAGCGTCACTGATGAGTCTTATGTAGACGAATCGCGCGTCTGGCGTATAAAATTATAATCCTGGTACTTTTGATAACTATTATCACTCGAAGAGACGATCCCGCCGGACACTTTATCAACTGTGAATTCATAAATAACCAAAGATCATTCAAACTAAACAATACAGATATTTCAAATAATGTTAGAACAGTGATTAAAGGATGTTGCATACTTATAGTAGTAGCAGCAGACGTTATATCAGGATTGATATAATCTTGCATCCAGTACATGTTTAGTTATGGGCACTCTACTCTGGAACTCATAAAATGAAGCATTTTAATCAACAATATAGTCATCTGAGATATATAACCTTATTTCTAACATTGTAATGAAATAGCAAGCACACACATACGAATCCATTTGCCCTAATTGACCTTTCCCTTGAAAATCGATAAAGAGAAGGTTTGTTTTGTCAACATGAACCCATGGTAATTCTTATGTTTTTCTAATGTTGTCTCGTGCTCATCAACCCGAAATGCATACATGTAATACCAATATTAAATATATAAATATAAAAACATATCCACATTTTAGTACATATGGGTGGGAGAAGGGGAACTTATCAAGAACCTCATCAACCCAAACAGGCAATACCAAACATAGCCCTTAAACCAACCACCACTTTGATATTGAAAGAATGAGGATGTATCACATGTACTTCCGCCAAAGATATCAACCAATGAGGTTATACACATATCCTCAGTGATTGATTAAATCTTGCATTGAGTTCATGTTAAGTTATGGGCATAGAAAACTCTATAGTCCATACAGCATATTTGCAGGCCAATCTCAAATTACACCATTAGCAAGGTCTTCAACACTTTTATTAAATATTATTCCTTAATTACTTTACAATGCTACTACACATTTCCAGATACATGTACACAGTTTTTTATAAATAGTTTAATAATTCAATAAGTTCTCATGAATTTGACCACATACAAACTTTTAAAAGTTAATGTAAATCTACTTACCACCTGAGAAATATACATACGGATAGATTACAAAGCCTTACCTCTCTGGTGGTAGGGTAATTTTCTATGGCTCTGCGTCTCTTCATCCTGGGTATAATCTCTACTTCATACCACATGTTCGTTTTAAAAACATTCTTCTGTACACTATACAATATTTACAATGTCTTTATTTTTTCTTCTTTTCTTTAGTCTTTTTATCTTTTTTTTTTTCGAACTGCACATTACATTAAAAATATATCAGTTTTTTTATGATTTTAAAAACAATCTGTTATATACACATCAGGATAAAACCTTAACATCTACATTTCTCAAATAAAACTTGATGAAAGTTGTATCTGTAGACCAGTCAGCTGACTCTAAAATACTCTTCATACTAGCCCCATTGAATAAGGCCCATGAAGGTCCAATTGCTCTCGTACTGTGAGCTTTTACTTTAAAATCTGTATTTTCATATGCCATTTTGATGGTATACACTAACCACCTAGAAATTGTTTGCGATGTAACCGGTTTGAATGGTTTAACCGTTGACAAGAAAAGTTTTCTTTCATCTTTCCTTGTTTCTTCTGTACGTTTCAAATAAATCGCAATGGCTCTTTTAGGATCCAGTTTTTTATTGTGTTCAAAGTAAGGCACAACAATTTTAGTTCCATAATGTTTTGGTCTATCGTGTTTTGATAAACAGCAATGAACTCATATCAAAATGAACATTGTCATTATTTGAATAACATCTTCAGCATCTGGAAAGCTTATTGTAAAAGAAGGACTTCACATCCAAGTGAAAACTATGCTGGTTTTTCTCTTTCATTATAATTGTTGAATCAAACACACTCTTTACCCCTAATCAGGAACATTGACAAATGTATTTCCACTTGATTCGTCACAACTCTGCTGAAGATATATTAACCAATAACAACTTGTTTATTTGTACTTAAGCATCATAAGTCACACTTTAAAAAGGAACAATCCATTTGCCTACAATCCACGTGGAAAACCACTAGGTAATCAGTGTCCCTCGGACTGTAAAAAAAGAAATTTAAATTAAAAAAATTAGCCATACAAATATTTATCAAAGGTACGAGGATTATAATGTAGTACGCTAGACGCGCGTTTCGTCTACATAAGACTCATCAGTGACGCTCATATCAAAATCATTCAATAAATAAAATTAAACAAAAATATTGCAACCATTATTTAATCTCCCAGACAAACAGATTTGTGTGACATATTTTATATTTTAGCACATCAAAGACATCCAATAGTAAACATCATAAAACTACGAACAAATTACATAAATGTGCATCAAGGATTTTTTTTTTTTATTATTATTTTCCCATTTTCTAAATTTCAAAACATTCTGATCAGAAAAAATCCTTTCCTTTAAAGTTGTTCGAACTCATTCACATGAATCATCGTGCAATGACATATTGTTTCTCCTTCATTCATCAGCCTGTCGAAGCTGTAAGTAGCACCATCTGAAAACAAAAACATTCTATTCAATTCTATGTTCGCGGACCTTGATGAAGACACCTTATAATTCAATGCACATCACTCCGGTAAACAACATTAAGTGACATGTCACATTAAATTATTTTACATAAAATACATAAATAAAATCGTATAATATAAGCAAAATGAGGATGTTAAATTTGAGGTATGCCTTTTTGTGCTTCTTCGTTGCATTTGTTGTTTTTATAGTGATTAAGATGATAACACAATGTTGACTGATGTACCCCTATTTTTGACATTTTCACCTATTGTGTCTGTTTGTTTTGTTCAAGCATATTGACAATATAATGGAATTTAATGCGACTGTCATACAAGTGAGAGGTTTAGCTAGCTATAAAACCAGGTTCAATCCACCATTTTCTACATAAGAAAATGCCTGTAACAAGTCAGGAATATGACAGTTGTTATCCATTCGTTTAATGTGTTTGAACTTTTGATTTTGCCATTTAATTGGGGACTTTCCTTTTTGAATTTTCCTCGGAGTTCAGAATTTTTGTGAGTTTACTTTTTATTCCGCTTTCTCAATATTTCTAAAAAAAAATTGCAAAGCCTTTAAAGAACATTTTCTATCAGTATGTACGATGTAATAATCAATGAAAGGTCTCAAAAGTAACAAAAGAAACTATTTACCCGATAAACAATTTATAATTCTCCTTTCAAATACAGGTCTCCAAAATGGCCAGAGCCCCCCACTTCCACATAAGATATTATATAGCGATAGCACTTTGTCTTACATTTAACCGACGCACGTCATATCAAACATCTGACCACCTGGGTTGATCATAACTACCCAAGGTCTAAATACCAAATCATTGTACCACCAAGGTCAAACCTTACCATCTTGTTTTATCAAGAAGCCACCAAGGCGAATATAAATGAACACCAAGGCCTTAAAGCCCCGTGGGCTAGTATTTTCAATTTAAAGTTGCCACCAAGGCAAATGTATTTTTTATTTAAAAATGACCACCTAGGTCTATTGCCACTTAGGCATATATATAAATGACCACCTAGGTCTATTGCCACCAAGGCATATATAAATGACCACCTAGGTCTATTGCCACAAAGTCATATATAAATGACCACCTAGGTCTATTGCCACAAAGTCATATATAAATGACCACCATGGTCTTTAAGCCACCAAGGCTATATTGCTTCCGAGTCAAATGTAAGTAAAAGTTACAGAATATAGTTACTTTGCCGACAACACGTGGAGCACGACCTTCCCGGAGCTTGGATATTGAAAGAATGAGGATGTATCCCATGTACTTCCGCCAAAGATATCAACTAATGAGATTAGAAATAATTCATGGAAACCATAGATTTGTTGTATTACTTAATTAACTTGCAAATAATTTTTTTTTCTAATAAACTGTGGAAAGACATGAGGATAAGTACTCTTATCGCAATGAATTATTTTTTACAAAAATTTGTGTTTAGTTTTGCTTTTCATGTTAGATTTTACATTTTCACATTTATAATTATAAGTAAGCTTACACATGTGTCATACATGTATTTGTTTTTAAAAAAACATTGCGTTGTACATAAGTGTATCACATGAGTCATTTAAAAGACACGTGCTATGTACATGCGCACGCGTTTTACAAAGATATGCATGTGAACAAAATCACTCTTGTAATCACGTAAATTAAAATATATGGGGAAAATGCTTCAGAGAAATGTTTAGTAAATCTCGGTGAAATGCCATTCGTGGTTCAGGTTTTATTTTAAATCTCTTTATGAAATGATAGTAATTAATTTTGCACTGGCTGACATATGAATCAACTCGTCTTAATTTTAAGCAAAGAGGTTCATTGGCTTTGTCTACAATTCTGTCTGGTATAGAAATATCGTTGATTTTACTTTTTAAAAGGGTGGTTAAAATTAAAGTGTAATCCCTTTATTGGATTGTGAAATACACAGATATTTACTATAAAGACCTAATTGACAACTGATTCATTAACATCACAAACCTGTCTGGCAAAAATTGAGTTGCAAATGATCCATAAAGAAAATATGAGGTTTTAATGCAGCTTCAACACTTTAAGATGGGTTTTTTTAAATGTATTTTGAAATATTTTTTAAAACTAAAACGTACTATTCATATCTCTATGTGTAGCAAAACAAAAGGAAGAATATGTCTTAGGACACAAATGCCCCTGCTCAAGCTTTTCAATTTCCCAAGTATTAAACGGGCAGAACTCGAAAATGGTATGCAATCGCCAAACAAATTAAAACTCTGTCTTAGAGTGTTGGTTCTTAGTATTTTGTACGAGTTTCGTCAAATTTGGACAAGAAAAATTTCAAGTAAAAGTGAGGAAACAAGTTGTAAATGGGCATAACTCTAGAAATGTAAATGACTCTCTACCCAAATTCGATTTCTGTCTGCAAGTTCTTAGCATTGTTTATGAGTTTCAAAAAATAACTTAAGAAAGCGGAACGAAAATGGACGGACTAAACGACAATCAAGATGTCTCCTCTGTTTGGTAATATTTGTTTTATTCATTATACATGAAATATATACTAAGTCACGAACTTGTTGTTCAGTGGTTGTCGTTTGTTGATGTTGTCTCATTAGTGTCCTTAAAGAGAATACAAGTATAAGGAGGAAACATTAATTCGCATAGATACATAGAATTCAAATACACAAATACGCTACAATTAGACTGTTAAAATCATCCTTTGTTTATAGTATATAATATATTTATAAGAGAAATTAATACATCTAACTTATATGGACATGTTTTATAGAGTTAACTGTTGGTTTTTCTGTTTGTATGATTTTACACTTGTGATTTTTTGAGCCCTTTATAATTTACTGTTCGGTATGAGCCAAGGCCGTGCTTTGACTTATAATGGTTTACTTTTTACTAATTTTTACTTGAATAGAGAGCAGTTCAATTGGCACTCATACCATTTTTTCTTATATATAAGTATGTTTGTTTAGTTTTACTTGAAAAACTGTTGAGCATAATTACAATCACTTACAATAAGCATCAAAAACTTATAAGTGAATCATTTACTACATTTTAATCTTATATACATGAAAATCACTAGCTCGTACATCAGCTTATTTCGTAAAACAAGAATTTAACTAAGTTTATGTTCAGCATATGTGTATTTTGATATCGGCACACCTAAATAGATTAAACAACTTCCTTGTTTTTCATACATTTCTAAAAGATGATTCATGTACGTGTTTATATATTTATACCATTCCTAATTGTTTTGTGGGGTGACCAAACCTTGTGTGAGTACGTTTGCATACTTATATCATCATCAGTCAGTATGTGTCTTTTGTTTTGTTTTTCTTCTGTTTTATCTAATAAGTCAAGTTAGTTTCAAGCTACTGTACGGTTATTTCATTGGAAAGCATGATTGTGAGTATCTCTGAAATTAATTTTTAGCCGTAGTGTATTTTTTCTCTAAGTCCTTAAAATGCTGACATATCCCCATCATATCAGTGAAAAATCTAGTGACAAACAAAATACCGTCTGCAAACGAGGAATAAAAAGAACTGTTTCAATGTTTGGTTCTCCGACAGGTTGCTACAGAATAAAAAAAATTAATGGAAACGTAACGAAAATGACGTAAAATTAATAAAGCAGAAGTATCATATAGTGGTATGATTTTCTTCTCAATAAAAGCAAGCGATGACAACTACAGGTTATAGAAATTTTGCAAAGCAAAGATTATCATTCTAAATCATTGTGTAACAACCTCTCTCAAAAGTTATTTCAAACTAGACAATATTCATCGTGTTCATTTGACTGATTTTTGGAATAATTTATTTATATTTTTTGTAGACGTTGATTCCTTCTCTTTTAAAATAGAAAGAAACGTATCAGGAATACTTGGACAGAATGGGACAGAAATAAAATGTTCGTACACAAGGGAAAACGTTCGTAAGATTAATAGAGTTGATATATGGGCGTTCAACAGAAGTAGTGTAGCGTTTGAACTAGTAGCAGTATATATTCCAGATGACATTTCAACACTTCTTCCACATGGACATTATCTAAAAGGAAGAGTAACATTGATAAATATAACACAATCTTCAACGAAGGCTGTCATGATATTCAATAAGCTCATGTGTATAGACGACACATTCTACAGATGTCGTGTAAAATATACAGATCCCAATGTTGTCGATCACACGGTTTTTTCAAGCAACATGAGCATCCAAGTTCAAGGTAAACACAACGGTTAATAAATGATATGAACAGATTTTTTTTACAATGCCATAAAATACGTAAAATACGTAACATGGCCACTGAAACTGGAGAGACTATCGGGTAATACATCCCTTTGTTTGCCTGGTAAATATCTAAAGAACACACCGGTAAAAATAAACACCTTTTTCGAAAATATTACTACTAGGCTTTAATATGCATTCTGCATCAAATGTAGAACGCTTGAGATACATCACCATCTTACTCAAAAAGGTCACGAGTGAAGGTCGGTTCCATTCTATATCTATGGACAACCTAACAATAAAATTTTAATTCAAGATGAATAGTTTTAAAATCGCGATTGCGGATTAAGGTCGATACTATGATAAGATATTATCAGGTAATGCATGTGTTAAAGTGGATCTCTTAATTACTAACAGAATAAATAATTCACTATATATTATTGTTATTTGTGATCATGGATTAAATTTTGTTTTCATTAATAAGAGAAATCTTTAACACAATGTTGAAATTATGGAATTCGTTACAAACGATTCAAAAAGAAATATGTAATAACGAATTTAATCACCAAAAAAGCCGTAAGCAGGATTTCTTTTTTAATCGAAATCTGAAATTTTGTCCATTATCACAAATTAATGCAATCTAGGATAACGAATTTAAACCGTCTTCATTATTTCAGATATATAAAATAACTATTAATCAAATTCACGATCATAACAAATTATGCAATTGAAATGACGATTTCAACCCATGGATACGTTTAAAAAACCGTGGTCATGAATTCAACTTAACCTAGACACAAAATGAAATTACGCCATAATAAAAAAAATACGGGATATTATATTTGTTTCAAGTAGCTTTGACATGCTTGGATACTTTTTTATCAATATTTTCTTGTGTTCCGTTTTGAGATGATTTAGTGCTTTCAGTTTTGTATAAACTTCTCTATTTTTGAAGACAGAGCATTGCCCGTTATATGTCTTTTGGTTGATTATGTCTCTTTGTTAGTACCACATCGGTATTTATAAAACATCACGTTTTTAATCATCTGTATATGCAAAGGTTATACTGGGCGCATCTTATTCTTTTGCGCAGATATTGTTTTAACAGTTTGTTTTATTGATATACCGTAAATAATCCGTTTTATATTGCGCAGAAGGTTTTTATCGATTTGTACTAGATTTTTGTCATTATTGTAAGCCTTTAAATCAAATCAACATTCTACAAATGTTGTGTTTCCAAAGCATTGGATGTATAGAGTAATAAACTTGAAGAACCATATAATCAAAAATGATAATAAAGAATGGATGTACCTCAAATTTTCTATTTGTACAGTTTCACCTTCAAAACCTGATTTTTTGTTATGGAATCTACTAATAACAACAACAACACCAGTTATTAATGATGGTGGAAATATAGCATGTGCTTGCTCTGGGGATGTTGGAAGACCACCCGGGATATTCATTTTCCAGAAGTATCGACAAGGTCATATTTTATCGATGAACTATACAGCCACTGAAACATCAATACATTCAGATAATTGTTCCAACTACCGTACAAGTAACATCACAATACAAGTCACTGCCGAGGACAACAAAGCAGTAATACGATGCGTTGTTGTATCACCTCTAGCAGAAGAAAACATGTATGTAGAGTCAAAGCCATTAGATGTAAAATGTAAGTTAACTGATAGTCATACATATTGTTTTTAATGTTAAAAGAATTTATTTCTTTCAAAATGTGTATGAGTAAAGTACGATAAACGTAATGGCCCTGCAATATAATAAAAAAATAGAGTAGGCTGACATAAACAAGTCGTTATATTGTCCATAATATAAAGGTGTGGTTGTTAATCTTGGTAATGGCAACTCTGTGTTCCTGTTTCTGCACGATCAGAAATTGAACCTATCGTAATTTTTGTAGTTGCTGTTGCAATTGCACACCGCTTAATTTTCCTTTTATGCATGTCAAGAAAAGAAAGGGATCTAAAAAGTAGTGATGTCAACGAGTACTCGAGTACTCGCGTATCGCCAGGTAGTACCGAGTATCGATTACCAAAATGATACTCTCGACTTATCGGTTTTCTGTGAGAATGTTGTTGCTTTCTTAAACATAAACGAAATATTTAACTATTAGACTTATTGAGAGCGCCTCCCGTGAAATTAAACATTAATCAAATATAATAAAACTTAAAAAAAGTTTCAAATGTTTGCGTTTGACTGGCGTTTAAAATTCCCCCAAATATAGGAAGGATGTACACTGTTAGACTTAGTCATACCCTCGACTCTGTACCGTCAGAGCATATATTGTCATCAGCAGGACTTACCTAACAAAGTTGAGAAATCGTCTTGTCTCAGACAAAGTTGGCAAGATACTATTTATCAATAAGAACAAATTCGTTGCACCCTGTGTCGGCCCTCAGAAAATGATTGAATGCATCAGTTAGTTCTAATCATCACACCATTGGTAATAATTAAATGTGTTTGGTACGGGTCTCAACTACTGTTATTTCAGTAATCATTTTTCTTTCAAATTTATTAATTACTTGATTGGATTATTGTTAGATTACAAAATAAGTACATTGAGTAAATGAGCTATTAATTAGGATATAGAATTCCTATATAAGAACTATTTAATATATAGGTATAATGTTGAGGGTTTAACGTTCATAATGCAACGACCAACAATACATAAAATAGGTATTATTCTGTGTTACCAACAAGTAATCGAGTAGTAAATCTTCACTGAGTTGACATCCCTACTAAAAAGGTATGCAAGATTATACTGTTACATAAAGTTTTCGAAAAGAATAGTTGAAAAAACAAACAATTGCCTTCTAAAATCCTTCATGGAAAACTTAGGACTGCAAAATACGAATCCAACCAAAAACGAATGAATTTAACAATGTCAAAATCTCGTACCAGGTATATAAACTAGAGTTATTGTTTAATTGCAGTGCTGTTCATTGCAATTTGTAAGGCAATACTAGGATTTTTGGGACAAATATTTAGTTTTCATTTCATAAGGTTCTTATGAATACACAGCTACTGTATTACATATTAAAAGTAATCTTCATGTACAGATCTAAAGATGCATATCAAATGTACATCTGTAAAGCTGAATATACACTATACAGCTTTAACGCTGTATATACACTGTTCATCTGTAAAGCTGTATATACACTGTTCATCTATAAAGCTGCATATCAACTGTACAGCTGTAAGACTGTACCAATGTAGCTGTGTAACCAAAACTGAACATTTATATCCAGATGAGCATAATCAGGCAACCCAAATGTTTAGCATACTCCCAAAATGGATCATTTATTTATTAAAATTAAAAGATGGGTATCGGAAAAATTAGATCAACAGAATTAAATTGAACATGTATATTGAATACGTTTTCATATTGCCATACCCTTTAGTATACATATTGGTACAATAGTACAATCAAAAACCTGATAATAAATTGTTCAAATAAGACTTTTGAAAATAGTGGAATTATTTACTTTTGATTGTCAAAAATTCGTTTAAAGTGCTTGATAAATTGCATGCTAATACTGTAAGCCAACCTACTTTCGCGAGCGATTTATTTTCGCGACTTTCCCAGTAGAAAAGTAACGCGAATATAAATCGTCGCGATTAAGTAAATCTTTATCAATCTACATCAAGTAAATAGGAAAATCGCGAATTTTAAAGCCGCGAAATGGACTAGAATTGGTATAACGCGAAATAAAGTATCCGCGAAAATAAGTTGGTTTACAGTATTGGTGATTTTGAATCCGTTCAGAGTTTTGATTTTCTACCCTATATACCACTTTGCTTCATATTCTTATGAAGAAAAAATGCACACACCTAAGTAAATGGACTTTTAAAATGTCAGAATACGAATCCGTATGTCTAAACTTATTAAGGTCATTTTTACATATGGATGAGATATTGGTTCTCAATAATGTAAACGAAAGAAATTTATCCTGTTGAACTAACTTTAAATAAATCTAATATTGACAATGAACAGTGTTATTTCTTCGATCTTGATATCGATGTCATTAACGGAAGGTTAATACAAAAATTTATGACAAAAGAGCTGAATTTTTTTTATAGATAGTGACGTTCCCTTATCACCATCTTATGTGGTTTATACACACCTCAACTTTTATGTTACAACGTATTAGATTTTAGCGAGAGAAATTTATGTATAACTGAAAAATTATTACACCAGGGTTTTCGATATCACAAACTAGTCAAATCATTTACTTGATGTTTTAATCGGTACAAGGACATAATTCGTCAATATAATGCAACATGCACACATCTTATACATTCAGGTATTTCAAATCCAATTTTAAATGGTAATATTCTTTACAAAGCACACAAAAGTCGACAAAACTAACAAAACCTTCAAACAGACTTATTAAGAAGGGATATGGTTATGATACTGTTGTCAGATCATTAAAGATTGCATATTTTAGCTTTAAAATTGATTCACTTATATTGTGGGGTTCGTGTTGTTTATTCTTTAGTTTTCTATGTTGTGTCATGTGTACTATTGTTTTTCTGTTTGTCTTTTTCATTTTTAGCCATGGCGTTGTCAGTTTGTTTTAGATTTATGAGTTTGGCTGTCCCTTTGGTATCTTTCGTCCCTCTTTTATAGAGTATTTGCATCATAAATACACACATTTATTCTAAAACCAGTTGTTGGCATGATACGGGTTATATGCTGCTCATATATTTTTCATGTATAATATTAAACCCCTAACAGGAGGGATTGTGCTTGTTATTCATAGGATGAAGATATAATCTTTCAATCAGTTTAAATGAGGTCTGGACTGGAGCTAGCATGTCAGTTACTACTAGTAGCCCTTTGTTAATTTATGTTTCATTGTCATTTTGTTTAGTTTCTTTTATAAACTATTCTGACATCGGACTCCGACTTCTTTTAAACTGAGTTTTTCTGTGCGTATTGTTGTGTGTTAGTTTTTTTGCTAGAGGTAAAGGGGAGGGTTGAGATCTGAAAAAACCTGTTTAACCCCGCAGCGTTTTTGTGCCTGTCCCAAGTCAGGAGCATCTGGCCTTTGTTACTCTTGTATTATTTTCAATTTTAGTTTCTTTTTTATATTTCAGAGTTTAGTATGACGTTCATTATCACTGAACTAGTATACAGTTTTGTTTAGGTGCCAGCTGAAGCACGCCTCCGGTGCGGGATTTTTTCTCTGCATTGAAGACCAATTGGTGGACTTCGGCTGCAGTCTGTTCTTTGTTCGGGTTGTTGTCTTTTTGACACATTTCCCATTTCCATTCTCAATTTTAATACTTTGATGCAAGAAAAATGTAAAATCACAAAAAATCTGAACTCCGACAAATGTCCGAGAAAAATTTAAAAGCAAAATCCTTTAGAACGAGACTTTCATTACAAAAACAGGTTTTCTTAAATACCTGTATTCCCCTTTTTCCCAACCATCATCAAACAGAAACCAAACCAAACATATATCTATATCATATTTAATGTTTATATTGGACCAATATTTCTTTTAAAAAGAAAAAAAATCAACAAGTAAGCATAATTATGCTGTTTTCTTATTTTTCAATCCCACAGTTGCAGTAAAAATGGCAACTATAGAAAAACATCCAAATAAAACAGACTATTTAGTAGGCTTGGATACCAGTATCAGTTTGAATTGTACAGCCGATGGTAATCCCAAACCAAAATATCTTTGGTATAAAGACAGCCAAATTGAGGTGATAAGCACCGGGGAAATGTTTACTATTGCAAATGTCACTACAACAAATAGCGGTATATATACATGTTTCGTTAGCAATATCTTCAATGACGTCATTCACACACAGCGAATCCAGGTCCCTGTCAGTATAATAAAAGAAGGTAATTGGTATTATATTACTTTTTACGTTTTATTCAAACAATATGAAAATAAAGTTAAAATATAGTAGGATGTATATTTGAAAGAATGCATTCGACTTGACAGGCGAATAATCTAGAACACCGCTGATGATAAATAAAAGTAAAGTAACAAAAATACCGAACTCTGGTGGAATTTAAGAACGGATTTTTCTTTTTATCAATGGAAAAATCAAAAACTTAAAAATATCAAACGAATGATCTAAGCGATCAATTTCTTCTTTTTTTTAAGTTTATTTCAAAATTCATCAAACAAATTTTACAGCTTAACGGGATTTAAAAGGGTAAAGTTTGAGATTGGATATAATGACGTATTTATGAACCAATAAAAGTAACAGTAAACTTCTGATTAGTATTTATAACTTAAACTGTGTGTACTTTTTTGTGTAATGTTTGTTAGTTTTAGTAGCCATGTTTTATTTTAGATTCCTAAACGTCCGTTTTATTCCTTTCTGCATTTAACTTTTAGTACCAATCCGTTTTTTGCTCTTCATTAGAAACTTATTTACTATCAGATTATAATTGATATTAAGAATAAAAACTACATTTTAAACCACATCAGCCAAAGTTGCCTTGACCTGTTTTTGGTTGTTTAGATAGGTCATATAAGTACAATTTGCCATGTAGATTAATATGAATAATAGTAGCTTCTTGCTTTTTTATGTACAAAGGGATAACTATATATTTAATATCAACAAAGGAATTGCATTTGTTTTCTTCAGCAAACGAAGCTCCATCATCAACTGTCTGTACAAACGTTCATAATAAAACTCCGGTAATGAAAGAGTCAAACAATGAAAAAACAGGTAGGTAACACAAATATATTTCTTTCAATATATCGAGTACCACAGTGTTTAAGATCTATTTACGTGACAGTTGCTAGTTCTCAGAGTACATAAAACAAGATGTAGTATAAATGTCAATGAGACTATTATATATTCTTGACCAAATAACGTAGATGTAAACAATAAACTCATCATATATACCAGGACTAAATTTTATATATACGCCAGACGCGCGTTTCGTCTACAAAAGACTCATCAGTGACGCTCGAATCCAAAAAAGTTTTAAAAAAAAAAATTGAAAAAAAAAGCCAAATAAAGTACGAAGTTGAAGAGCATTGAGATCCAAAATTCCTAAAAGTGTTGCCAAATACAGCTAAGGTAATCTATGCCAGAGGTAGAAAATCCTTAGTATTTCAAAAAATTCAAAGTTTTGTAAACAATTAATGATACTAATTCATCAATTAGCAACGCCCAAAAAATATTTTTAAACTATGAAAACCATTATTAGCATTGACCAGTTGAGTAAATCGATAGTAGAAGGAGAAAATTAAATAATCTGATAGATTATTATCATCAATAAGTACACCTTAAATGATGTTTTTTATTTTATCTGTATCAAAGCTCTCATTGTGGTTGGTACAGTGTGTGGATCAATAATATTGGTTCTGGGTGTGATATTATTTGGAGTTATACAGAACAAGAACAAGTAAGTATTTACTAAGAATAAGCATGGATTAAAATGAAATGAAGATACGATGTATTAATTGTATTCGTCGTATAGAATTATTACTAAAACAAACTCATGATAAAAGAATAAAACAAATAGATTTTAATCACCTGCTATAAAAGGAGGATTAGCCAAGTTTCTCATGTCGGGAGCTACTCATTTTATAGGATCTGTTTGGCTGTGTAAAATACGCAATATTTGTTTTAGCGCCAAATGATGGCTTTTGTCATTTGTTTGTGGTCTAAGGGGTGTTTCTTGTTCTGATTTGTCCTGTTTTGAGGTTCATGATATATGAAAAGGTCGCGAAATTATTAGTTTTGTCAATCATATATGATTGTATATGTATTTTTGTTAATCAATATATATGAAAAGCTGGAATTATAAATGACTCAGCTCCACCACAAAATTTCAAAGTGGACCGCACGACCTTGTCATAACTCTTCCTATCAGTATATATATATATATCAACCCAACAATGTTAGATCTGTAAATTTGCTTTCGCAAATTTTTGGTTCTTCCCTCGCCGGGATTCGAACCCATGCTACTGTGATATCGTGACACCAAATCGCCTGCACTACAGCCGTCCCGCTAGACCACACGACCACCTGGGCTCTCAAAAAAAGAGCTTTCGCTGGCCGTGTGTTACCTTTCTTCGTCAGTTTTAATCTAGCGGCATACTACAGTACATGATATATAAGGCATGAAGATGTTATTGTTACAGATCAGCTAAATTACCTATAGTAAAGGATCCTACAAATTAATGTAATATACAGTCACAGAAAATAATTATATTTATAAGTACGTCTGAGTCAGTGACAACTCTACAACAGATGTATCCATCGGATCGCCATCAATGATGGTGATACATGGCTGTGTACATAATGTATATACAACTCGTCTAAACATCAACCCAACAATGTTAGATCTGTAAATTTGCTTTCGCAAATTTTTGGTTCTTCCCTCGCCGGGATTCGAACCCATGCTACTGTGATATCGTGACACCAAATCGCCTGCACTGCACTTCATAATATTTTATTGATGTACATTTTTGTTTGTTTTAGAATGTTTAGATGTTTTCTTATGAGAAATCACAATGACAGATCATTAGATTATGTAAATACGACACAGCAACAAGATCTGTCGTTGTATGAAGGCGTCGACCAGGCTTTAGATGTACACAACTATGAACAACTATCAAGGAGGGAACATTTGTACAATAATGCCAACTTTAGCATTTAAAAAATCTAATTTTATATCATAGTTTGTCTGTAAATGGTAGTATAGAAATTTCTTAAACAAGTACACAATTAAGATAACCATTACATTGGAACGCACTCAAACAACAAACATGAAACCATTAGGAAAGACTTAGAAATAGCACAAACACATCCATGGAGGTACACTCAATACATGAACTCATATCAATAGAGATACAATTGCCACACATACTACACGTATTTAGCAATACCTATATCCATGCAGATCTGTGTCCACACTTGTACATACACACAAAATAAGTATATATGATTAATCGAATTAACAGCATGAAGGTATGAGCATAACTCCGGCTTGACGGGGTGTTGTTATGTGTTTACATGCAAGTGCTCCTCATGATCGTTTTTTGTGTTCGTATGTGTTACATGTCGGTTGAAATGTGTTTATAATATCTTAGTTATAAAATAGGACAATAAACATGTATCGGTTAACTATTATCTATGAAATGAGTCGACCTAGTATTGGGTCTAGTATTGGGTTGCTAAACTGATTGTGGTAATTAAGAGTTGTAAGAACACTTTATTCATAAGTTTATAAGTTGTGGAATAAACGCGTTTGCCAAAATCAAAATAATTGTAGGCATACATTTCATAAAAAAATATGGAAATACAAGAAAAGGGGGAAACGGTCAATAGGTAAAAAAAAAGTTCAATGTTCGAGCTATTCGAGTGTTATTGGATGTATAATTTTATTTTTTACAAAATGTTGGAAACTTTGATTCATGTTCCATTATTATTTATAATATGTTTCCCTTGAAGACAAGATGATGCCAAAAAACCATCCGACATACATTAAACTTCCTTGTAAGGATAATATACTGCTATTCTTAACATATACAAAGAACATTTACTAAAATGATTTACTAGTAGATGAGGAAAATATACATTTAAAAATCTTTTATTCTATTTCTATAAAGTAGTAGGTCAAGGTGGCATCTAATAAATAATGCAGGCATTTTGTCTCTATGTAGATAGTTTGTTTCATGTATCATGTGTATCTATTAATTTATGTAATAAAATATATAAAAAATCTAATAAAACATTATATTTCTTTTAATGTAAATTCCATTTTTTTTAAATTAACAAACATTAATTAAGGGGTACATGAAAGGATAAATGTTACTTGTATCCTTTTTCTTTTATATTAAACTGAATAAATTGAAATTGAACATGTGTCGATAACCAACACACGAGATACAGTACTTGAATTTACTCAAATGGTTTGTTCAAAGATTGATATTGCTACCATGTGTAGAATGCCTTATCTTCTGTTTACACAAGATCAATCTCCAATTAATTTTAATTCATCTATTTTTTTAGATTTCATTTTATATACTTCAATCGTGTCATAATGAAAAGCAGGTAACTATGAAATGTTGAATGATTAGCAAATTTTTAAAAGTTCCGAAAGTTACAAGTGTTTATATACGTAAATGTGTAGATTATAGAATTAGTCCATCAGCTGGTAAGGTAAAATTTCAGTTCTGTGTTACACCCCAGGGTACCGCAGAGTAATGTCTGAAGAATATTTTAAGAGGTGTTAGACTTTTGAAAAAGTGTCCAAAAGGGGTTAAAAGGGGTCTTATTTATGAGTATATCAAAAAGTTTGTTTAACACATATATACAGAAAAAAAAGAAAAAAGAACCAAGTATTCGGTACTATTTCTCTTATTAGATTAAACAAATGATATCTTATTAATACGGAGGCTTATTTTTATCTATTTTTAAATCGTATAGGACCAAGAAAAAAAAGGGGATGGTAATATCCAAAATTCATGATTTTGAATGAAACAAAGCATACATACTAGTTTTCTTGATAAAAAAAGGTATATTTTTACATTGAAACATAGAGCATCAAGTAACTAAAGGCAGTTGAACAAAATTCAAAGTTAAGAAAAGGAAAAAAAAACATGGAATCAATGACAAACACAAACATAAGCAATGTACATCACACTCATTAACAAACACGCATAGTACTAAAAAATAAAAGAACTCTCAGGGTTTCAAGATCTATATTAAAGTTCTTTTAACAACAGAATCACCACATTTTAAGGTCATGAAGAAGGTGAATCCATAGAATCATCTTCATTTTCGTCAACGCCATCGACCGAATTATCATCACCATCATCTTCATCGTCTTCGTCGTCATCGTCAGCCATATCAACGATTTGATTACTCTTGTTGCTACAATCATTCGTACATTTGCAGCCATCTGTACAGGATAAACCTTGTCGAACACATGAACATCCTTTGGTGGCACAACCAGCTTTACATGAACAGCTGATCAGTATCAATAAAGTATCTAACGCTGTCGGTTTCTTGCCATTGATGATTATCAAATCGTTCTTAACAATCCAACCATGGTTGTTTGGCGATGGAACAGTGTTGTGTTGAAGAGCAGATTTCCAAATCTTTGCCTGAAAGTTGGCTCGTTTGATGTGCTTTAACATTGCATCTTTTGTTGGGGACAGCAGATGACAATGAATGTTTTTTGCATTGCAAAAAATTCTGAATTTTAATTCATTGATGGTATTATTTTCATAGACATATATAGCACACAAAAACCTCTCAACTGTTTTTGACAGTTCTTCGCCTACCTCTTCAAAAGTTTCATCAAGACGGGATAGACCTTCTGAAAACTCCAGAGAACGTGTCAAAACGCCGAATGCTTCGCTTTTTCCTTTACCAGACAACGCACTAACTGAATCACAACCAGTAAAGGCGTGAAATCCTGGCAGTGCTCTACAAACATTCTCCCCCAATTTTGCGCACATTGATTGCACATTTATTAATCTGCATTTGGAAGACGTGCCTGTCAGTAGAATAATATTTGAACTGATGCAATTCTGAAAATAGCTGGCCAATACTTCCACATCAGTGACGGAGGATTTTAATAATATGGAATCATAACCTTTGTCAGCTGCGTGTTTTGCATGAAGAAACATTTTTGTGTCGGCTTCTTCCTGTTTGCTTAGAAGGTCAGTGCATTTTACACTTGTCACTATTTCATTTTCAACAGAAATTTTGTGGCTCATACTTCCATGTGATACAAATAAATCAATTCCTTCAAGTGTAAATCTATAGGATTGTTAACTCCATTTCGACACAAAGAATTCAAAAAGAGCAACTTAGTTTCTACCAACTGACAAACAATTCTTCCTTTGCCGAGTACACGATTGTGATGGTCTCAAAATTATTGTAATGATTTGCCCTCCCAAGGACCTGAGATATCGTTCTAAATTTTAAAAACAACATTTGCCAAATCAGAAAATCCTCATGAATAACTTGCATTTGTTCAACGCCTTTTTCTAAAAGACCAGCCAGGACCAATTTCTTTGTCTTTACAGGTGTATCATCAACGTTTGCAAGAGATCATGGAAGAGGACATAATTCAAACTGGAGTACCTCTCGCATATCCAACGGTCTTGTCTGGGCTATGACAAGCAGGCTACCAAAAAGATTTTTTATCTGCTTTCAATGTGATGTTGTTCTTATCAGCCATTAACTGTTAACCTTTTATTTCCTTTGTTGAAAATTTAAGCAATGATTGTCTTTTGATTGGTTTGAAGATATTGGTTGACTTTTGAATAAGCCGTTCATTAATGACATTTTCTTATGCCGAATTTCCCTTTTTATACGCGTTTGGAAGGTCGCACCTTAATTCCGAAGAAGCAACAGTACCCGTGGACAATCCAGATAACTGCTCAGATGTTTCAAATGAATTTGTCCACCTTTGCAGTGTCTGAATCAATTTTAATAGTCAGTTTCTTCTCGTTTCATTTGAGTTTTCCTAGTTCTTTTTGAGCGGATGTTTCAGAGTTAACAATTTCTGTCAAATCTCGACATTTTGATGATATTGAAGCTCTTTCATGTGCTTTAAACAAGTTAACCAACTTTCAACAACACTCTTATTTAAACTGAAACCAACAATGCCACATCTTGTTTTTTGTATCTATGTTCAATGTTTGCTCGATTGTTTGGTCAACTGGAGATCTAGAAAATCCATGAGAGCTTCTCTGAACACAAAAACAACCAGATGAAAGATATTCATGCGCATCAGGATTGATATTTGGCATGTTTTGCATATGAAGCGAATAGACTGACATGTATCGGGAATAGTTTTGACGGTCATATGCAAAAAAACTGAATGCAAACAAAGTTTCAAAATCATTTGACAATATGTACAAAATTTATAAAACAAGACTAAATTCATTGAATAGTGAAGTAATATATCAAAGTAAGAAGGAAAGAAAAAACACTATCAAATGAGGAACAATGTATACATTACGAAAAGCCAATATTTAGTAACCAGATGGTATGTCAAATCGACACAATTTTGTGCCAAAGAAAGTAAAAAGTCTGAACAAATTCTCCAACTGACTATTTGACCTTCGTTCAAAGCAATGTGTGTGAATGACTTAAAAATCTTAACTCAACCACGATATAGCTTAAACACAAAATGCAAACAAGCACACCTTTATTGAGTTCAATAGAGTGCACCCATTCAGAACGCAAAAAAATAATTTTAATTTGTACTTTTTTCATAAATATTTTGTTACACATTTACTTTATAAAATAGTTTGTCTCACAAAAACACCATAATCGACAATTTAATGTTTGTTTTCAATTGCAAATTGATTAGCTTAAAGTGCTTATGTGTGCACTCGGGTATGAATATATTGTCGACTGTATCGAAGACGGTAATGTGATCATTTCCGGTATTTCACGAGTATTTTCACGTACATATGTTTTATTTAATAATTCATATTTTAGACGATATATGAATACTGCAAATAGTTTAAACATTGCATACTGGTCAACTTTCAAGTTTAATTCACAAAAACGGATCATTGTATCACGAATTTCTTTATGAAATGAGAAAATATGCCTTAATTTTAACCAAAAAAATCGGATTGTTTGTAATGTAAATTAACATTTTTTTAAAACAAAAAATCTTCGGTGTTACATTAAATATGATAGTTTTATATCTGTTTTAGTTGTTTAAACCTATACTTTAATTTTTTTTAATCGCTTTACATAAAAAAATTTAATTAAAAATTACTAAGACGTGTTAGCTAAATGAGGGGATCATTGAAAGGGACGTTTTTAAACCTCTTTTGGACACTTTTTTTTTAGTCTAACACCTTGTATTTTATCAATCCGATAATGAAGTTTAATTCTATCCAAAAAAATCGCGGTACCCTGGGGTGTAACACAAACTCCTTAACTAGAGCGCTTTTGAAAATTAGCTGATGGACTAAATTGATTTTGTACTTCTTAACCTCATATCTCAATGTATCTTGTCATTATCAGGCTGTACTTATTTATATACACTGAAATATGAGTCATTGTCAAATATTGTAATTGTGTTTGTGCTAATAAACCATGTATTTGTTCAGATGAAATGAAAATTATCTATAAATGATGCAAATTAAAGACGTAAAAGCATATTAATACACTCCTCAAATTTGATAACTGTAAAACGTGCGACATGTTAATAACGGACACGTGTTTTACCAGTAGTTTAACAAATAAAACTTATAATACACGTAGTTATGATGATTTGGATTGTAAGTCCTTTAATCGTGTTTACGGAATTGAGTGTACTTTGTGTGGTTTGATATATATGTAGGCGAAACAAAGAGCAGATTAAACACCCGAATGAACGGACATGGGTTAAGTGTGATTGATATTCATAACCAACAAATCGTTTACCAACATTTCAACCAAATTGACCATTCAGGAAATTCCATTTGAGTTCGCATTTTAGAAAAAATTTATCACCACACCAATAATCCAACATTAAGTACACCGTTTCGCAGACAAAGAGACGACTACTGGATCAGAGAATTAGGTACTGCAACACCTTATGGATGTAACGATAAAATAGATACTGTAGGTAACTTGAGTAGCCCTATCTGTAATTTTGTGAATGTGATGGATTTATTCAATAGGTCTATTCGTCGGCCGAGGAGCCATGGACATCGTCGCTATAAACCACCCGATATGCATCATGTTTCTATCGATTGCCTTGCCGAACATATCAATAAACCTCTTGGAATTCATCACATACGCTCTAAACAGTACTCACTTCCGTTTTCGAGACCGAACTCTCTATTAAAAGCGTGTGAAGAATGCCACACTACAGATAGTCGATCTACGAAGTATAAAATTGTTGCTATTGTGATGGATATTGCTAACCATAGATTAATCAGACCCGTTTTTGAACATTCGGAGGAACTGCAAAAACGTTCATTCTTCAATTTGAAGTTCACAAACAAGGGTATTGATGCTATAAATATAAGTAATATTCTTCACCATAAAAGAATAAAAAGCAACATTCCTTCTTACTTTAAGGAGCAATCTTCTCCTATAGCATCCTATTCCTACACCAACCCTGTTGCATCTAAAAAAAATTAATCACAAAAAAGTGTTGCAGAATCTAAATATTGATGACCTCAAAGCTAAACAACCTGATTGTGCCTGTTCACACTCCCTTTTCGTGTATAATCCTGCTGGCCATTAAATTTCTTGAGACCTAAACATAGTCAATAACTACAAGTTGAGACAACTTTTGTCCAAGGGTCCGAAATACAGAGAGCCACAGCCAATCAACTGGAAGCAGAACTTCAAACTACTAATGGATTCTGTTGAGGGTTATGCAAAAGACTGGGCAAAAAGGGAAAAGGTTGAGGTTGACACTCTTTCGGAGTGGGTAAAATCAGTGATGTCATTGGTTCAGATAAGAGTAAGTAAGCTTAAAGGATCAATGAACACCAAAGCTCCTTCCATCTTTAAAGACCCTCATGGCATAGAGCAGCTGTCTAGCCTCCATGACAAATACGTTGTCGTTCCAGCTGACAAAGCCTCAAACAATATTGTTTTTGTTTGCAAGAAACACTACATTGACTGCCTGATTAAGGAACTGGGAATTAATAACACACTTGGAAAACCTACAGATACACTTAGTACGCTTACGAAGCAGGAGATCCTGGTAAACCACAAATCGGTTCTAATCTCCTTTGGTGTTAATCCAAAGGATGAAGACCAGTGTCTTCCATCCTTATATTGGATTCCTAAGCTTCACAAGACTCCTTATAAGGAAAAGAATATTGTAGGTTCTTCCAAGTGTTCTACTAAACCCCTTTCTAAAGTTCTTACTGCCATACACACTGTAGTCAAAGAAGGACTTCAGAAATATTCCGAAACGGCATATTCAAGAAGTTGTGTTAATCAGGTGTGGATACTGAAAAATTCAAAAGAGTTATTAGTGAATTTACAATCTCAATCATTAAATCATTGTACCAACATTAAAACCTTTGATTTTTCAACTCTTTATACCACTATTCCACATACTAAATTTAAAGCTCGACTGAAAGAACTCGTCAAATCTCAATCATTAAATCATTGTACCAACATTGAAACCTTTGATTTTTCAACTCTGTATACCACTATTCCACATACTAAATTTAAAGCTCGACTGAAAGAACTCGTCAGCTTATGTTTCTTTAACAAATAGGGCACTAGTCGTTTTAAATATCTAGTTTTGGGCTGGAATTCAGCTTACTTTGTCAAAAATCATACAGAGTCAAGAAAAAATAATCGACGAGGATATCACTGCCATGCTGGACCTTTTTAATAGACAACATATTTGTTGAATTTAGAGGTTTGGTCTTCCAACAGACTATTGGAATTCCAATGGGTACCAATTGCGCTCATCTACTTGCAGATTTGTTTTTATATTCCTATAAAACATAATTCATCCAAGGGCTTGTACAGAAAGGAGAAAAGAAATTAGCCCAGTCTTTTAATTTCACCTTTCGGTATATTGATAATGTACTGTCTCTGAATAATAATAGCTTCAGTGATCACTTATATTTAATATATCCAATGAACTTGAAATTAAAGTACTACCGACACAGATAAATCTGCTTCATATTTAGACCTTTTTTCTCGAAATGACTACTGATGGTAGGTTGAATACCAAACTTTATGACAAATGCGATGATTTTAATTTTCCTATAGTCAACTTTTCATTTCTGTGTAGCAACGTCCCAGTGTCACCAGCCTATGGGGTATATGTGTCTCAATTGATACGTTGCTCGATAGCTAGCTCAAAGTACGTTGGTTTTGTTGAACGAGGAACACTACTTTCTCAAAAGTTGTTAAGACAGGGCTATGAATCAATCAAATTAAGGTCATCACTCAAGAAATTTTACGGTCGCCATCATGAGCTGATTGGCCATTGTGACAAAAGTGTGTCAGAAATCATATCTGATATTCTTTTTAGTCATAATTACTTTCCATCATTACCGAAATAAACAAAGAAATAACACGACGGGTGCCGTATACGGTGTAGGAAAAAGCTTACCCTTCCGGAGCACCTGATTTCACTCCCGGTTTTTAGTGGAGATCGTGTTGTTTCTTAATTATTATTCATAACTGTTAAAGTAAATGTCCTTTCGTTTTGTGAGTCTTTGTTTACTCCTTGGTTTTGATTGTTATTGTCTTGATGATCAATTGGCAACGGTACCTTTATTGGAAGTCCTTGAATATAAACCATTCAGAGATCCTTGTTTTATCAATCTTGAAATAAAATATATAAATTTATTTGAGGGGTTGGGGAGGAAGATAAGCACTATAACCAAAATTAAAAATATCAAAAATAAAAATTGTACCCTAACTAATAGGGATATGAGATGAGGAGATATAATTGAAATCATTATCTTTCTTTCAATATCCAAAGATCATTCCAAAGGACCAACATGGGCTGTTTGAAATTAAGAGTGATCAATCAAGTGCATCAGCTACTTAAACTGAGAGTTTGTCACGTGTAGAGGTATTTACAACCTTTTATTTATACCATAAATATGTGAAAAGTAAAATCACAAAAATGCTGTACTCAGAGGAAAATCAATTTGGAAAGTCCATAATCACATGGCAAAATAAAACAACAAAACACATAAAAAACGAATTGACAAGAACTGTCATATTCCTTACTGGTACAGGCATTTTCAAATGTAGATAATGGTTGATTAAACCTGGTTTTATAGCGCTATCCCTCTCAATTTGATGACAGTCTCATCAAATTCCGTTATATTTACAATGATGTGTTAACTAAACAGACACAATAAATAAAATAGTAAAAGACATCGGTTAAACGATTAAATTATGTCAATGTTGACTGCAGCATTTTTGACAGTTTTACCTATTATTTCTGTTTGTTTTGTTCACACGTCGTTGTCAATATGAGGGAATTATATGCGACTGTCGAACAAGTAAAAGGTTCAGCTAGCTATAAAACCAAGTTAAATCCATCATTTTCTACATAGAGTCAGAAATATGACACTTGTTTTCTATTCGTTTGATGTGTTTGTGCTTTTTTTACAAGAGGATAGTGAACCCTACATATAAGGGGTTAAGGGGATTGATCCTGAGCTTTCCATGTGTGGTTTGTCTTTTTGTGTATCATTATGCCCCACCTACGATAGTAGAGGGGCATTATAAAATTGAGAATGGAAATGGGGAATGTGTCAAAGAGACAACAACCCGCCCAAATAAAAAACAACAGCAGAGGGTCACCAACAGGTCTTCAATGTAGCGAGAAATACCCGCACCCGGAGGCGTCTTTCAGCTGGCCCCTAAACAAATATATACTAGTCCAGTGATAATGAACACCATACTAATTTCCAAATTGTACACAAGAAACTAAAATTAAAATAATACAAGACTAACAAAGGCCAGAGGCTCCTGACTTGGGACAGGCGCAAAAATGCGGCGGGGTTAAACATGATTGTGAGATCTCAACCCTCCCCCTATACCTCTAACCAATGTAGTAAAGTAAACGCATAACAATACGCACATTAAAATTCAGTTCAAGAGAAATCCGAGTCTGATGTCAGAAGATGTAACCAAAGAAAATAAACAAAATGACAATAATACATAAATAACAACAGACTACTAGCAGTTAACTGACATGCCAGCTCCAGACTTCAACTAAACTGACTGAAAGATTATGATTTCATCATATGAACATCAGGCACAATCCTTCCCGTTAGGGGTTTAATATCATACCATCATAACATATATGAGAAGAACATAACCCGTGTCATGCCAACAACTGTTTTTAGAATAAATGTGTTTAGTTCCGATGCAAAGACCTTATCAGTGACTCAATATTAACGCCAAAATATGCAATCTTTAATGACTTGACAACAGTATCGTAATTATATCCCTTCTTAATAAGTCTATTCAAAGGTTTTGTAAGTTTCTGAGGTGAATACTGACACCTTTGTGCTTTATAAAGAATATTTCCATAAAAAATTGGATGTGAAATACCTGAACGTATTAGAAGTCTGCATGTTGAGCTATATTTACGAATGATGTCTTTATACCGATGATAAAATTTTGTAAATGTTTTGACTAGTTTGTGATATCGAAAACCCTGGTGTAATAATTTTTCAGTAATACATAAATTTCTCTCGTTAAAATCTAAAACATTGTTACATACACGAGCGAATCGTACAAGTTGAGATATATAAACACCGTAAGATGGTGACAAGGGAACGTCACCATCTAAAAACGGATAATTAACGATAGGAAATGAAAAATCATCCCTTTTATCATAAATTTTAGTATTCAGCTTTCCATTAGTGATATAGATATCAAGATCGAGAAAAGGGCAGTGGTCATTGTTAGTATTAGCTTTATTTAAAGTAAGTTCAACAGGATAAATTTCATTAATATACATACTGAAGTCGTCATTATTGAGAGCCAAAATATCATCCAAATATCTAAAAGTATTATTAAATTTGTTTATCAGATGTTGTTTCGATGGGTCTTTGCTATTTTTTTTTATTTTTTTTATGTTTTCTTGTCTGTGCCTCCGTCCATTCGTTCGTTCGTCCGTTCGTCCTGTTTCAGGTTAAGGTCTTTTGTCAAGGTAGGTTTTGATGAATTTGAAGTCACATCAACTTGAAACTAAGTACACATGTTACCTATGATATGATCTTTTTAATTTTAATTCTAAATTAAAGTTATGACCCCAATTTCACGGTCCACGGAACAAGGAAAATGATAGTGCGAGTGAGGCATCCGTGTACAATGGACCATTCTTGTTTTTGTATATTTTGTGCTTTTCATGGTTTCATAGATTTCCTACTGACCAGAGTCTAACAAATACTGAATTTACACTGTCAGTCCTGATTTAATCATATCGAACATGGTTTTGAAAAGTTCTTTGTTTATAAATAAGTTAAATATTAAGCAAATAAGGTTTCAACTCTTTCCGATAAAGGTGACTTTAGATCAAATTAGATATCTTTCCAGGTCCCTTTTGGTCATATACACTTAGTAGCTATAAAATAACGTTTCAAAGGAGGGGCGAAAGATACAAAAGGAACAGCTAGTCAAGCTTCTTGATCGAAAATATACTGACACCCCATGGCTAAAAAGTAAAAGACAAACAGACAAATTACAGTACATAAGACACCACATAGAAAACTAAAGCCTAAGCAACATGAACCCAATTAAAAATTGGGGGTAATCGCAAGTGCTCTGGAAGGGTAAGTAGATCTTGCTCTACATGTGGCAGCCGTCGTGTTGATCATTTTATAACCTACCCGGTAAATAGTTTAATTCGGAAGGTTGCATTCGTGAAATGGGAACGGGATTGTAGTTACGACATAAGGAACATATTTTATATTATCTGTGAAACTGATATTCCATAACGGTCAACCAACTCGTGATGGCGTCCGTAAAATTTACAAATGGGTGATTGCAACTAACCATTTAGGTTATAGCATCCCATTACCAGGTAATTTCAGATGGCGCATTAGACGGACGAAATGTGTTATTTTTATCGTCACCCCTGTCGACTTACCTTGTTCTCGTCATTAAGTTCATGGAATGCAATTAGTCTGTTGTAAACAGTCGCTCTCTATATATACAGATGTAATCAAAACTTCTTTAACGGGTGAATTAAATAGACATTAAATTACAATTACTCCTTTGAGAACTCAACTGGCGACTAATTGGCAGATCGTATCCTGTTGATAATTGTTTTATTACGTTACAATTTCTCTATACATTATAGTCTTTATAGTATGGTTTATGTCGAATACTTATCTTCTTTTTTTTTTACTTTCGTTAATTTTAGTACGTGTTTTTGATACCTCTTCATATTTTTAATAAGCTTTAGATTTTCAAATATGTTGGTCTCAAGCATCACTGAATAGACATTGATTGTCGAAATGGTCATCTGGTGCAAAAAAAATGCTATAACTAACACTTGGTCGATGCCTTTGATGGTCAACTGATAGTCCCAGGGGTATCATCAGCCCAGTAGCAAGTACTGTGGTCCTGCCATGAAAATACGGATTAAATATTATTGAAATTTGCCGTTACACAATTTTGGAAATTGGTTAAAATTACGGAATTTATCTCCCTCATGCAAAGCTCTGATTCCTTGCCCGGCTTCGGCTATATTTTGATTGTCCTTTTGTTTTTGTTTATAGCTCTTCATATTCTTAATAAGCTTTGCATTTACAAATATTTTGGCCTCGAGCATCACTGAAGAGATATTGATTGTCGAAATGCGCATCTGGTGTAGAAGAGTTGGTACCGTGTATGTTATTACATGCAAAATGTCGAATGTATACTGAATTTATAACTTGTTTCCTCGTGTAAATTCAGGTTTACCTAAAAATTGCTTTGATATAAAGTTTTTTTTTAAAGCTAATGAAAAAGATTTAAAAATGAGAAAATCTGGTATTATTTTTAGAAAAGAACGAACCAAAAATAATTTGATGCACAACAACAAACGAAACCACTGAATAACAAACTGTGGCGGGGTTAAATAATTGTGAAGGCGGCAACCCACCCTTAACCCGTGACAGTGATTTAAACGTTCAGCATGAAAACAAATTATAAAAATTCCTAATTATCTATTAAACGTTTCTTTTTTGCATTTATTTTATGTATATAGGACTGTCATACAATTGAGAGAATTAACTAGCCACGAAACCAGGGTTAATCCAACATTGTCTATATAAGGAAATGCATGTACCAAGTCAGGAATATGACAGTTGTTTTCCATTTGTAAGTTGTGTTCGAGCATTTGATGTCATTTTAAGTCGTCTCTAGTTGACAAAATCGACATGCTGTAAACACACACACACCATCAAAAACACAACAATACAATAAAGCCAATGAACAATACTATGCTATTCCTTAAATATTCACCACATTTGGAATAGATTAGCGTTATGTACTTTGTGTCCCATTTAAAAGGATCAATTTACACACATTTCATACAGGTTAATTTTTGTAACGACAGGTGATACGTGGAGTATAATTTTTTGACAGGCATTACTTCATTGTTGATATCGGTTCCATTATTACTATTTTTCGATATTGTAACGACGTATAAGTAAAAATATCAGGAAAACCGGTCATTTAGTGAAACAGTTCCGCTGGAGTTTAAATACTTAAGTTTCTTGTTTGGAATTTGAATGCAGAAAAAACATACACTTTACTGAATTTTGCATTATTGTATTTCACATTTATGATCATTTACTTTAAAATTTTTGTTGCAACATCATGGGCCCTTTTAACCAAAAAAACTATACATAATAGCCTATACACAACAATTTACAATTATTAGAAGAAATTATCAACAGTTAATGTAGCTTTTTGATTTCGGCAGTCCATGAAAAGAAGATGCTGTTATTGCTGTGCACTGAAAGCTGACGTGTATTCTTGGTATATTTGACTATAAGAATGTCTAAATGTACTATTGTAATGTTTTAATGTCTTTCCTATAGGCGAGGAAAGACCTTATTGGTTGGTTTTATTTGTGTATTTCTTTGTCCTGAATATTTTTGCATTTATTTGTTCTATAGTCCTGTCAGGTAATTTTGTTATTGTAATGTTATATTAAACATTGCCATAAAAGATCGAGGTTTGGCTAACCACAAAACAAGGTTCAATCCGCCATTTTTTTTTTATTGAAATGTCCTGTGGCAAGTTATCTTGTAGTTCGTTTCTGTGTGTGCTGCATTGTCGTTTTTTATTTGCACTTCAATGTTTCTGTTGTTTCGTTGTTTTCCGTGTTTCCCTCGGTTTTAGTTTGTAACCGAGATTTTTTTCTCTCAATCGATTTATGACTTTCGGAAAGCGGTATACTACTGTCCCCATCGCATGAATCAATCGAATACTCATTTTAAATGTAAATATGATAAGTTAAACATGTGACTGTGTATTTTGATATCAACACGCCTGAAAATGTCAAATAACTTTCTTTTTTTCATAACTTTTAAGTGATAATGTTTATCTATATACTGTAAACAGGAAAATTTTCGCGGCAGTTTAATCTTTGCTATTTTCGCGGTAAGACTTGAAACGCGAATATAAAACGACAGCGAAAATTTCAAGGAAAATCTATTCATAAGATGAATACCATAAATGTATACGTAAATGAATAGGATATGGAGGGGACCACTGTATAACACGGATTTTACCGACGACAGATCGAGCCTGTACTTTTTATAACCTTTAATTATAACTGTAAGTTATAACCTTAAATTAAAACTTTAAAAAAGTTTAAATAAAAAGCAATGTAAGAAATCGTTACTTTAACTCTCAAGTTATCTCATTAGCATTGAAGACATCACAAGCAAGCAGACACTACTGATATAAACAGCACTCATTACAAATATGTCAATGATACCTGTCAATCAGTTATAAAATTATAACCTCGTTGAATCTGCTACACAGATTAATCATATCAAAGATCGATTAATTACCATCAATCCTGACAGCATTTAATTCACTCTTAATTAGCTTGTCTTCTCTGTTTTTGTGTATGTGTTTTTACAAGCAGACAAGACACAACTTTTAATCTCTTTTAACATTAATTAACCGAAAACAAAAGATTTCTGTTTAATTTTATCACTTGATTTACTATACATGTAAAGCTTTTCACTTTATATATCCCTTGTGAAAATATTTATATAAGCCACAGGGAAATCGCGAATTCAAAGCGACGCGAATTTAGATTGTGTTCATAAAACGCGAAATAAAGACGGCGCGAAAATTTCCAGGTTTACAGTATTCATATTTATCATGATTTATTTGTGTTTTCATCAAATTTTGTGTGAGTATATTTAAATACGCTTGTCTTTTAGTATCATTCGGTCAGTATCATATGTCACCTCTTTTAATTTATTTGATCAATAACAAACTTTTATTGCATTTCCAAGTAGATATTTTAAATTTATCAATTCCAATCCGACGTCACTTATTTCAAAGCTGGTATTTTTCATTTCGAAGTTGATATTTTCAACTTCAAAGTTGAATCTGAGGAAATTCTTGTTGGAACTGAGAATGGTCACTTTGGAACTGTGAATTATCAAGTTGGAAGTAAGAATATCAAATTGAACTGAGAAATCAAAAACAATAGAATGTTCTTACCAGTCTTTCGTAGCTTTTCCATCATGGTTATTTCCCAAATAAGAATAGTATTCCCCAATTTATATGTTATCTATTATCATAAAAGTTATAATATTCAATAAGAAAAAGCAGATTTGGCTCTCTTAATTATTTTTTCTAAGCTTCATCTACAGTTTTTGCTAGCTCTCTTTGTAATTAATGTAAAATTTATTCCCCATTAACTCATCATTAAGAGGCGATCAGTGGCGGATCTAGAAATTTTCATAAGTGGGGGCCCACTGACTGACCTAAGAGGGGGCCCACTCCAGTCACGCTTCAGTGATTCCCTATATAAGCAACCAAATTTTTTCCCAAAAAGGGGGGGCCCGGGCCCCCTGCCCCCCCCCCCCCCCCCCTAAATCCGGCTCTGGCGATAATATAATGCGGTTATCGTGTATACATAGTCTCATTCAAAAAGGTAAAATTATTCGGAAGAAAAATTACCACTAGAATTTCGTTTTCTTATTCAGTTTAGAATTTAGATAACTTTTTTTTGTCATTGGTCGCCTATCTTGCCAGTGTATTTATTTACAGTTCAAATTTGCAGCTCTTTATTATTTTATACTGATCTTCCGACAGTGCATAACCTGTGAACTGTTAATTTGTTGTCGTTCTGAGTACGATCCCCCCTGAACACTGAAGCAAACAAAAATCAATCAATCGATCATATGGTCCGAGACCACAATTGTCGTCCCTTGATTTTCGTTGTTCACGAATATAGTCCCTAGTGTTGACAGTGGGTTACTTGCCATTAATTTGTATACCCCTTCCAAATTTATTTCTCCATGTTTAATGCCTCAAATTGTAAATAGGGGGGTGAAATTACACTGTAAAAAAATTTGGGTCCAGAATTTTAAAGGAAAGTAGTGATTTGGTCCAGCTGAAAAAGGTTGAAAATTAGCACTTCGGAAGCTGTCAAAAGATTTCAAGACGCCCTAAACATAAAATTGTCCATATTTTGAGTTAGAGCCGATGAAGTTTTCTATAATTTTGATATAATTTGTCCCAAAAGTAGAACAACACACTGTAAAAGTTTCAGTGAGAAAGCGCAGGTGGGATTTTTTTAATTTTCATTTATGTTCTAAAAGAAATGCACTACGAAATAATTGTGTTCTCGGACCATATAGACTAATTACTATATTGTAGATGTTAATGCAATATCTGTTGTGATATCAGGAAATGAAGCAGGTCTACTTGGATACAACGGGACGGAATTAGAATGTCATTACATGCAGGAAAGACTTCTAGAGGTCTTATCTGTTTCTTTTGTGACATTCAACAGGAGCAGCAATTTTTTTGAGACAATAGCAATATATAGACAAGACAAAACCCCGCAGTTAAACACACAAGGACAGTACTTGAATGGGAGAGTGACACTGACTCCTTTACTTAATTATCAGCAAAGGCAGTGATGACATTTGACAAACTCATGTGCATAGATGACACATTCTATCGATGCAGAGTAATTTATTTTGATACAAATGGTTCTCATGATTATATTTCAAGCAACATAAGCATTTCAGTACAAGGTATGTGATATTTCCATAACATCAGAACAATTTAGTTTTTAGAAAAATGATATAGAATGCAAATAACACCATAATTTAGTGAAGAACAAACAACACCAAGGCCAAATTGAAAAAGAAAAATAGTCCACAAAACACTTGTACAGCCTTTGTCAAACTAGTGTTTGTTTTCTATTTTAATAAATGTTTTGTGGACTGTTGCTTAACTGTTCTTCGATTTTGTTTTTTTAATTATAATGGTGTTACCTGTGTTTCATCGACATTTGGTTTGAGATTGTAACCTTCGTGTTTAAATTTGTTTTGGAAAGATTGAACTATTTGTGGCAATGAATTTATTTTTACCACTTTTGTAATTATAAAAGATAAAGCTAATATAGTTAACCTCAATCTTCGCTATATGATGTGATGAAATTGCCAAAATCACTTTTGTTATTTTCAAAGCAAATAATTTGTTTATGCGTTAACAAAGAATAAAACCTACACTCAGAAAAGATAACCGTAGGGGGCTTATTGATTCAGCTAAAACCAGATGACATAATGTATGATGTCAAATCACCATATCGGCTTTACCACTTAGGTTCAATAAAGGACAAGTCATTTATAAGAGACACGAAATGAGAGACTGATATGTGCTTTTATCGACAATTTGTATATTTTTTCGTAATTATTCGTTTTGTGCAAAGCGGTATCAAGTATGATAATAAGGCTGTTTCTGCTATTTATCTTTTTTTTAAAGACTGTTTCAGAACATTTGAAAAATACCTTTCTCTTTAGTGTAGGTAATATTTCGTCATATCATAATTTTATAGTGCCACCTTCCAAACCAGATAGCATTTCAGTAGTGTATAAACCAGCAGATCCTTTAATATCCTCATTTAAACATATGGAATATAGCACCTCAACCGCAATAATTACATTGACACATAAAGAAAATGAGATAATTTCTGCCTTCCAGTCCGTGAGACAGAACGATAAAACTGAATATTCTAGGATACAAACAGACGATTATGATAATACAACGTCTATGTCTTCAGAAGTGGACTTTTCAGTACCAAGCATTGTGGAAGGTGATAGCATAACAGTTATCTGTACTGGAGAGGTTGGAAATCCTCCAGCAAAACATATCTTCCAAAAGTTACTTTTTGGACAAATAGTTCCTTTGCGAAGTACTCTCACTGCAGCATCAATATCGGAGATATCTGACAATTGTTCCCACTATCGAACAAGTAACCTCACATTCCAAGTAACGTCTAAAGACACCAATGCAGTGATACGATGTGTAGTTAATTCGTCAATGGCTGACCCGGATATGTATGTAGAAACGGAACCAATAGAAGTCTACTGTAAGTATCTAATGTGTAACCTTATGTTTCCTTTGTAGATTTTGTATCACAAAGCATTCTGCATGTTATTTGGATAGAGATTTGATTAAAATTTAATGCTCTTCCACTTTATACTAGTTTTGCTTTCAAACTTTCTTGATCTGAGCGTCACTGATGAGTCTAATGTAGACAAAACAACGTTTGGCATATCAAATTATATAAGCCTTATACCTTTGATAACTATTATAACAATATTTAACTTCTATTATCAATGTTTTTAACATTTTTAACCAAGCCATAACGAGTAAAAGATATGCAGACTACTTAAATGTAATAGGTAAAACGATCAAAAATTGGATTCACACAAAATAAAAGAAAATAGATATTAGATAAGTAAAAACAATAATCATGCATTTCTATAGATATAGGAAGATGTGGTGTGAGTGCCAATGAGACAACTCTCCATACAAATAACAATTTAAAAAGTAAACCATTATAGGTTAAAGTACGGCCTTCAACACGGAGCCTTGGCTCACACCGAACAACAAGCTATAAAGGGCCCCAAAATTACTAGTGTAAAACCATTCAAACGGGAAAACCAACGGTCTAATCTATATAAACAAAACGAGAAACGAGAAACACGTATATATTACATAAACAAACGACAACTACTGTACATCAGATTCCTGACTTAGGACAGGTGCAAACATTTGCAGCGGGATTAAACGTTTTAATGGATCCAAACCTTCTCCCTTTTTCTGAAACAATAGCATAACATCACAACAAAGAAAAACATACGATAAAATATCAATTGGCAGACTTAACTCAATCAAAAAACGTATGATTAAACAATGAACGAATAAATTTGATCTGCGATATCTGAATACAAATGCACAGTTAATTAAATATTAGAGACTATGTATGTTTTATATTGTTTATCTTCTTTTGTTTTCTTGTGTGTTTCAGTTTGTAAAATTAATTTATTAACTTTCTTTCTAACAATAAAATTCTACACAAATGCTTGCTTACAAACAGGATTACTTTATCCAACAGTGATTCGATATTCAATGAAATAAGCTCCGCAGTTTATTCAAAACACTTAGAGTTTGAAATTCACATTTACACATATATTACAATGTAATAAAGCATTTAATCTGTTATAAAAAAAAAAGCATTTCTTTTCAATGTTGTTTTCGACTGTTGTATCTAGCTGATTACACGTAGTAAAAGATATGTATGTATCTAGCACGTATATTGTGGATATATTGCATTTTATGGAAAGCGGTTATACTTTTCATGGATATACATAAATTCATAAAAGTATTAAAATGTTACTTATTTTTGTTTCACTTCTGACGAATGCGTCTTACGAATGCTTCTTACGAATGTTCTCATGAATGTAGCACATGAGCGTTCATGATTCTAAGTTCCAGATTTAGGATTGTCAATTTCTTGCCTTCTATAAAAAAAAATCAACAATATTTGATTCTCATACTCCTTGTAACCTTCGTAAGAAAATGGGGGATAAGACCTGTTTTTATAGCTAACTGGAAACCAGCAACATCTGCAAAAATTTAATCTAAACGCATTTTAATAAAGCCACAATATAGTTTCAATGAAATCGTGTAGAAATGCACAATATAATGTAATCTGAATGTCTGATAAACAGCTACTCTTTTTAATATTTTTACTACCATGTGTACGTGCATCTTAGTTGCTTACTTTTTTTTAGATGAAGTGAGAACGCCAACTATCATAAAATATCCCAATAAAGCATACTATGAAGTAGGTGAAGATACTAGTATACATTTAACTTGTAAGAGCGGTGGTAATCCTAAACCAACTTACCAATGGTATAAAGAAACCCATAATGAGCTTATAAGCATAAGTACAAACTTTACTATTACGGATGTGAATGTAACGAATAGTGGAGTATACATATGTAATGTCACCAACACTTTCAATGGAGAAACGCACACCAGCACTTCTAGCGAGCGAGTTAATATAATTGATAAAGGTAAATTTAGGTTAAGAAAAATATTACATGTATATCTATTTGTAATTATGCACAATTGTGTGTTCTTTATTTACATGATATGAGCATTTTTGAATTCAATACCGATAGTTATGTTTAAGTACATTAGACTGTTCTGCAGATTTAAATATACATTTTGAAAATAAGATAATACAGCTTGATAAAATACGTGTTTAAACAATACTAGTCAAGACGTGTTTTTGGAAAAGACTTTATGATAAACTTGTTATAAAATTATTGAGATCTTAGTTTTCCAAAATATCAACACTCAACTAACTCTTCATTATTTTTATTTCAGTCAGTTTTGTATATTGTATTAGGTATTATCTGTTTATTTGATAGCCCATACAGAATTCATTATTCCCGAACATTCTAGTGCTTTAGGTAGAATGCACTTATCACAAATTGCTTGCACATGTTGCAATTACTTGTCTGTACAATTCCTGTTTATGTGTAATGTTACAAGATTAAGGCTTACAAATGCACGGTATGCTTATTTTCATATCGATGAAGAATGCTTGTAAAATCAATTTTTGATATGGTTACTCCAACTGTATTCCCAGATAAAGGGAGCAAGTTCTTACAATTTTGATAACAACATATGTTGTAGTTCATCAAAATACCGATGTTCATGTTTATTTTTTTTTGTAATGTCATTTATAAGTTAAGATGTATATTTTAATTAGAGAAAAGGGTGTTAGCTAAGGAATCCCCCTCTGCTAAAAACTGATCTTCTAGGTCTGTAATCCAACTTTGCTTGATCTGAAATATTGTTTTCATTTGATTGTTAAAACTCAGAGTTTGGAGTTTTGTATGTCATCTTTTTTTATCACTTATATAGCATACTAGTGCAAACTGAAAATTTACTATACACATTCTTAAATGTTTTTTGTTTGGTCTTAATGTTTTATTTTCGGTTAGCATCCTCCAAAATTTGTTTTCATTTTATTACTCCATAATAATTTGTAAAGTTCTTTTTCTCTTTATCAGAAACTTACTTAATTTTTTTTCAGAAAACATAGCTCCGTCTACAACTTTCAGAACAAGCGCTAGTAATGAAACTTCAGTTATCAAACAATCAAACAATGAAAATACAGGTATGTAACAACAAAAAATTATTTTGAAGAATTAAAGACACTATTACATTCATCATTTATAAATTTAACCAGGGCTCTTAAAACTGCACTTGGTTAATGAATATACATTTTCGTAATCATTATAATTTAAAATTTTTTTGATTTCATTTTCTTTTTATTTCCTGTCTATTTGTATCAAATTATCAACGTTGGCACCAAAATTTGTATGTTTACTTGCAATATGCATTTAACTATCCATGTTCTTAGGCGAAAAAAATATTATGAAAGCGTAAATGAGTTTAAGTCGACCTCAGTGTGTTCCTGCATCACAGTCTTATTATTCAGTTACTGTTTTTTTATTATGTGGTACCGGTATACGTAATGTTTAAATTGAGCAGTCACGTTGAATCCGGAAAGAAGCAGCCGGAAACACATCAAATTCAAAAAGGTCATAATCTTTTTTGCACTGGGTTGATACGGCTGTCGTTGGACTGTAGACGCAAATTGGTGTTATCAGATCAGTAGTGTGTGCCTCTGTACAAAAATTCTTGTTAATAAATCAAGAAACTGTGGTTTCACCCTCGAAGCGAAATTGACAATTAATAAATTTGGCATTTTTGTTTATCTCCTATTGTTGCAGAGTATTTGCAAGTCTACGGCTTAAAAATATTTGTTTATTTTTTAGTTAGCTGATTAAGCTAGATACAGCAAAGAGTTATGGACGCATTAAATTTAAAATGTATTTTTTAAATTTCAAAATGCATCATGGACATTGAAAAAAAAATAATAGATTATTATCATCAGTAAGTTTTCCTTCTATGGTGTTTTTATACTGTTTGTATTTTAGCCGTCATCGTGGTTGGTACAGTGTGTGGGTCAATAATATTGGTTATTTGTGTGATATTATTTGGAGTTTTACGGAACAAGAACAAGTAAGTCTTGATTGATCATGGATTATAGCGAAATGAAGATAGTAATTGTATGCCTCGTTTAGAATTATCAGTGGACAAAATCTCCGATAAAGAACGAAATGAAGATAATGTTGTTAATGTTTGTAAATTATCTCTATGAAGAATTCAAAGGTGATATATATAATAGCTATGGTAATTCACAATCAAGAGGGGTGTCAATTTATATTAATGAGCAAATAGAATATAAATTTATTGATAAATTTCAAGATAAAGAAGGGAGAATAATTTTGCTTAATGTAGAAATTAAAGATAGCATTTATACTTTAGTGAATATTTATGCTCCAAATTTACCAAAGAACAGAAATGTTTTTTTTCAAAAAAGTAAAGGATATGATATCAGAGAATAGCTTAGGGATGGTAATTGTTGGTGGAGATATGAATGATACGCTATCAATTATTGACAGAAAAAAATACAGCACAAATAAAAAAACACAAAAACCAGTTAACAGTTTAAAAAATCTAATTAAAACACTAAAGTTGATAGACATTTGGAGAGAGACACATAGTAACAATACACAATTTACATGGAGACGCAAAAACAATATAAATGAAGCCTCTCGCATAGATCTCTTTCTTATATGCCCAGAAATAAGATCACATATATACTCAGCAGATATAAGACCTGCACTTATATCTCACACAGACCACCAAGTTATATCACTAAAGTTGAAAGGGAGATCACAATCAAAAGGGAAAGGATATTTTAAAATTAATAACAGCATTTTGGATAATATTGAATATAAAAACATAATAAATGGCCTAATTCATAAATATAAAAACAATCCAAAACTTACCAAAAATATTGGACACCATTGGGACTTATTCAAAATTGAGGTCAAAGAATACACCATTGAATACTGTAAAAGAAAAGCAAAACAGAATATAAGTGAAATACATGTATTGGAAAATAAAATTAAAAAATTAAATGAAAATATTAATAAACATTGTAAAGATGAGGTAATAAAGCATTTTCATGAAGAATTAATTAACAATGAGAATAAATTAAAGAAAATATATGAAATAAAAACAAAAGGAGCTCAAATCAGGTCACGAATTCAATGGGTAGAAGAAGGGGAAAAAAATACTAAATTCTTTTTAGGTTTAGAAAAAGCTAGACAAACAAGAAAAACTATAACTGCACTAAGAGATAAAGAAGGAGTGATACAAACTGACTCATCCAAAATTTTACAATTAGAGACAGAATTCTATAAAGATATTTATAAAAGTACAAATCCAGATATAAAATCTATAAATGATTATATTAATGATACAAATATTGATCATAAATTAACAACACAAGAGAGTGATATTATGGAAGGAAAATTAACTATAGATGAATGTACAGATTCACTATTTAAGATGAAATTGAACAAAGCACCTGGAATTGATGGTTTAAGCGTAGAATTTTATAGAACATTTTGGGAAGAATTAAAAGAATTCATTGTATCCACATTTAATTTTTCATATAAAAAAGGGGAGTTAACAACTTCTCAGAAATTAGGAGTTATCTCTCTTATCCATAAAAAAAATGATCCACTGAGTTTAGATAACTATAGACCAATTACTTTATTAAATATTGATACAAAATTAATAGCATATTCATTAGCTCAGCGCATTAAAAATGTCTTACCAAAAATTATCCATGAAGATCAAAATGGGTATGTTAAAAATAGATATATAGGTTATAATATTAGACAGATCCAGGATATAATTGATTATGCAGAAAAATTTAATATAGAAGGAGCATTATTATTTTTAGACTTTTCAAAAGCATTCGACTCTTTAGAATGGGATTTCATGTTCTCAGCATTAAAAAAATTTGGCTTTCAAGATTCTATGCTCAAATGGATAAAAACTATGTATACAGATATTAAAAGCTCAGTGATCAATAATGGGTGGATATCTGAACCCCTCAACATTTTTCGAGGGATTAGACAAGGATGTCCGTGCAGTGCTTTAATTTTCGTTATTGCTGTCGAGATATTAGCATGTAGAATAAGACAAGACAATAATATTAAAGGATTTGAAATCAAAATAGATGGGAAAACACATTCTTTAAAAATCAGTCAACTTGCAGATGACACCACACTTTTTTTAAAAACAAAACAAGACATTTCAAAAGTATTAAACATGATTGAAATTTTTGGCACTTTGTCAGGGCTTAAATTAAACAGATCAAAAACAGAAGGAATTTGGTTAGGAAAACACAAAATTGCAAAGAAAAATATGAAAATATCAACTTTACAAACAAACCAGTGAAATGTTTAGGAATTTTTTTCGGCTGTAACAAAAATGAATGCCAAAAACTAAATGCAGAAAAACAAATAGAAAAGTCTGAAAATATCATAAAAAATTGGGAGAAAAGACATTTAACAATGATCGGTAAAATAACAGTTATCAAATCATTGATCATACCAAACATTACCTTTTTAGCGTCTGTTTTACATATTGAAAAAGAATATATTGTTAAATTTAAAAAAATTATCTATAATTTTTTATGGAAAAGCAAAAGAGAAAAGGTTAAACGCACAGTACTAAGTTTTTGTGAACTAGATGGGGGTTTTTTGATGATTAACATAGATAAATATATAGAATCTATCAAAATTGGGTGGATCAAAAGGTTAATTAATGGAGATTTAAAAAATTGGAAAATTATTCCACTTTTTTATTTTAATAAGTTTGGAAAAGATTTCCTTATCTTTCACATGAATATTGATAACACTGACTCTATTCCAGAGTTAAAGGAGCTGCCAAAATTTTATTTCAACATTGTAAAAGCATGGATAAATAATAAAAAAGTACAACAGTCAAAAAACTTTAGATCTATACGTCAAGAAGTTATTTGGGGAAATCGTTTCTTAAAGATAAAAAATAAATGCCTTTTATTCCAAAACTGGATAAATAGTAATTTTATCTTTATTAATGACATCATTGATGAAAATGGTAATATAGAAGAAAATTTTATTTTACAAAAGCTTAAAATAAAAAGTAACTGGATGTCAGAATTTTACCAATTAAAGAAAGCTTTTCCAAGAGAATGGTTAAAGATTTTAAAACAGGAAAACTCAAAGAAAACTAAAGTAAAAACGCCCTATGCAATACATATTATTGATAATTGCAATAAAAAAGAAAAATTAGAAAATGTAGATACCAGAAAAATTTATAACATATTAATTGAGAATGAAATTGAAATACCTGTTGGTTTTTATAAATGGAAGACAAAGCTTAAACTTGTATACATTAAGAGTCTTTCATGTAATATGTTAAAGTTTGTTCATTATTTTTTAAAAGATAATAAATACAAAGTGTTCCGTTGGAAATTGCTACACTTTATTTTACCTTGTAAAGTTTTATTGAAAAAGTGGAAGATATGCGATATTTCAAATTGTCATTATTGCAACACCACAGAGGATTATGATCACATGTTTCTAACATGTCACTATCTTGATAATTTCTGGAGAAAAGTAAAAACACTCTTAGAAAAACTGAATATTAATAATAATATTCTAACATTAAAAAATTTAGTTTGGGGTTATAAAATAAATGATGAACAATACTATGAAATTAATTATTTGATTACAATTATAATGTTTTGTATATACAAGGCAAACTATATGTCTGAACAGAAAACAAAATCTTTAGATGTATATACTGTATTTAAAACAGAATTCATGTACAGCTACAAAATGCAGGCAACTAGTAAACATACTAAGAATAAATGTCTACTTGATAAAGTTGTCAAATTGTTGTAATAATTTTTATGTTTGCAAATGTATAATCTAGCAAAAAATAAGAATAGAAAAAGATAAATAATTTAAAATGTCCAGATCAGGAACTGATTTCGAGAAATAATTTCACCTTTCACCGATAAGCGTGGAGATAACGGTATTGCTCTCCACTTTTTTTTATCGTTAAAATAAATGGGAAAAAAATTAATTACATTCTATTTTTATCAGAATCGATACACATATATTGTAATATTTGTTTATACATACCTGTGAATTGCTTATATTAATCATAAATCATTATTAAAACTGGTATTTCCAAACCAGGAAGAGATATCAATTCAATAATAGGAAACCGATAACGGCAAGTGTGAATTATTTCCGGAAACTTTTTATTTCTAAACAGACTAGATATACATATTGATAAATTAGAATTTCATATATAATTATTTATTTTACGGTTGAAAATGAATTATATACACTATAGTCTAGATAAATTGTACTTTATCATTGTTACACAGAGAGAAATGATATTAAAATGCAGGTACTCTTCACTAGGAGGCTGGACTAGTGGAGTCAATTGTTAACAGCAAGCAATATATTGTTGAATAAAAAAAAAAAAAATTATCTCTTGGGGCATGGCCAAGTTGGCTTTTGTAGATATTTTTCAAGAAGTAAGTAAAATGGCCACTTTTAATAAATATGTCAATATCGGCATACAACCATCATGTTGACATCATAATAATATTATCTATTCATCTACCAATAAAATGGCTCGAATAATTTTTACTATTCTTTAAAACTAAGAATCCAAACTATGACCAAATGATGACTCTTGTCATCAATCCTTCTTTCAGTATACGGTATATATAAATAGCTTCCATAGCTTGTAATTTTATAAATAATTCTTCATCGTTATCCATTTGTTTCGAAAAGGCTGCTAAATAGATTAGCTACTTCACTTGAATTCATTTATAGGATCATATTAACCTACACATATTTGTTTTAGAACCTTTAGATGTCTTTTAAGGAGAAACAACCCTGACAGATCAGTAGATTATGTAAACACGATACATCAGCAAGATCCATCGTTGTATGAAGGAGTCGGTCAGGCTTTAGATGAACATAACTATGAACAACTATCTAGGATGGAACATGTGTACAATAATACCAACCTTAGTAATAACTAATGATAGACGATGTGATTGTTGCAAGGCACATTTAATAAAGACTGTCCCTTTGGTATCTTTCGTCCCTCTCTTTAATAAAGATTTAACGTTGAAAAATGCAAAAGATATTTTTCACTTATTCTTTTTTAAACAAATAATCATTATTTTTATAATCTCTGACTGTCACAATATTGATAAACTATAAGACATTCAAAGTCTGGAAACGCACTGTAGAAATTTGTCAAACAAGTTCAATTTTCGGTAAGTTTTAATCTGTCTCTTTCATACAAGTTCAACTTACAAGTTGTTTAAAAAAAGATATGTCAAACCCTGCACAATGCCAATTTTGAACTTTCGGGTCTTATCTGAAAATGCAAGATGTCCGTCATATAGCTCACAGTTTAACATAAACACATAGAAATAGCATTAAAAAATCTGGACCGGGCTCAATCATCATAAACTCATTGGCGAATATACTAACACATAATCTAACTATTACTATCCACATTGATCTGTGTCCACACTTGTACATACAATCAAATATTATTAAGTTTTCATATTAAATCGCGTTCGAAGAATGAATGAATGAATGATACCTATCGTCAAGGTCACGACTATTACGTGTTTTTTTTCGTGTTTGCGTGTAATTGTGTCTCATGTGCATGTGTTTGTTCTCATCAGACGTTATAAATAACCAGTTGATTGAAATTTATTTGGAGATTATTTTTGTTATGAATTTTTACAGGAAACATGTATTGATTAACTGTTATCTATTATATGAACTGATTTTATTTTTAGAACTATATTGATTCAAATTTATTTGGAGAGTATTTTTGTTATGAATTTTAACAGGAAACATGTAATGATTAACTGTTATCTATTATATGAACTGATTTTATTTTTAGAACTATAATAGTCAGTGGTTATAAAGAATTATTTAAACACGTTATCTTAAAAGTTCATATATTATAGTATAAAGTGAAATCATAAAAATACTGAGGAAAATTCAATACGCAAAATCCCTAATCAAATGGCAAAATCAAAAGCTCAAACACATCAACCGAATGGATAACAACTGACTTGGTACAGGCATTTTCTCATGTAACAAATGATGGATTGAACCTGGTTTTATAGCTAGCTAAACCTCTCAATTTTATGACAGTAGCAACAAATTCGAGTATGAGGACGTTTTGCAAAATTATTCCAAGCACAATTTTCATGAAGAAAATAGCAGTTGAAATGCATTAGTAATACATATTTAATATTCTGCGACCTATACATCTGACATCATTGTATCATTTTATTTTTTGAAGAGTTGGACGTATTATTTAGTTCAAATTTGTTCAATGATAATTTAGAATAGTGTAGATTGAATAAAAAAAGAAAAACCCAAAACATCCCATGATATGAAATACATTGTACTTCCTTATAAAGATAATATACTGGTGTCGCAAATGTGTATAAAGATCTTCGTCAGACAAAAGACTGTGATCAACATCTTCAAAATATATCTTGTTTTAGAAATCCTTTATTCACATTTTCATACAGTAGTTGGTCAAGGTGGTATGTAAATAAATAATGCTTGTTTTTGTCCCAAAAACGATATGTTTACCTACCTGCTTCCTTCTTATTTATATAATAAGCATATTATTATAAAAGAATCTTTTGTCAACATAAGAAATTATACGAAGGTACATTATTCAATTAGGACAACAAATACTTATATTTAATAGAATTAGGAGATAACTGTATTGTATTTTAAGCTCCGACGGCATCAATTGGGGATTTGATGGTGGCAAATTGTCAATTGATGCCATGTAAAAAAGTGACGTTATCCAATCAAAATGAACGTTACAAACGTTGTTGCATTAGAATACACATTTTTGTGTTGAAATAGAATGTGTTTGATAACCTACAAATATGAAATAATGGTTGAAACTTGCTTCAATTGTTTGTACGAAAGAAAAATTCAAATCGTTACTGCTTCCATATTTATAGCGCCTAATATATAGATGGAATGAGATGAATTTCTCATTGATGTAATTTTTAAGGCTAAAACAAAATAAATCAAATTTGGTGATGCATTGCAAACTTAGCAAAAGAACACGGTACACCTTGAACTACAGCATCTCAATTGGTCCCTTAATGATGGTCTGTATGGGGTTCACAGAATACAGTAAAATGAGCAAAAAGTGCAGAAAAAGGTCGGACAATAAAAGAAAGTAGGCTAAATACAAAATACAGAGAATAAAGTGGTGCTTAAATAGTTATCAAAGTACCAGGATTATAATTTAGTACGCTAGACGCGCGTTTCGTCTTCACAGGACTCATCAGTGACGTTCATATCAAAATATTTATAACACCAAACAAGTACAAAGTTGAAATATATTGAATTAAGAATAATGAGCAAAACAAATAAGAGAAAATGGTAAAAAAAAATATAAAATTCAGAATCTAGACCCTCTTTAATTGCAAGTCCGTGTGGATTAAACCATCCAGACTTCCGTTTTTTATCAATCTTGAAATAATATGTATACATTTATTTGGAGAATAAAAATGTATGTCATCATTAAAAGATAATTAAAAATACCAATTGTACCCTAGCCCATTGGAATGTAATAGGATGAGGAGATAAAACTGTTATCTTTATTCTTTTAATTCCAAAGTTCGCTAACTGGATCAAAATGGACTGCTTGAACTTTAGAGTGATCAAGTGCCTTGGCTACTTAAATTGACAATTTGTCGTGTTTAAGGGCTAGAGTATTTACATTATTTTATTCATTCATTAAATCTGTGTTATGTGTTAGACGATAAGATAATGTCAATGTGTTTGACTAGAGGAGGATGAACGGATTATCTTTATAAAAATAATATTTGTCGATTCACTCTAGGCTTTCCATGATGTGGTTTGTCATGTTTGCACACTGTTTTTGTGTATCTCTTGTCGTTTAATTGAATTCCCCCATTATGACGGTGCAGTCTCCCAGTTCATTTTCGAATGACGATTTAGTTCATAACTCATGTCTATTCTTAAAAAAATCAGCAAACGGTTATTTTGGGAGATAAAATTTATTTTTTTACATATTTTAACCTTTTTAAATAATTAAGATATGAAAGTTAGTGTGCACTGTGGACTATTTTTTTTGTCTTCACTGAATAAATTTCTTTAATATCAAATATGTACACTTCTCGGTTTTGCACAAGGATGTTATGTTATATATATGAAAACTTACAAGGTTTAAATATTCAAATTGTGATTTATAGTTATTGCTTTTGTGAAAACGACATACTTTCAAGATATTATCAATAAATGACTTGTTCGAATAATGTACTTTAATTATAGAATGATATAGAGAGAACTTAGTGTTGTTACGCAATATAATTTCTTTAAACATTTCAGTAGAATGTCTGTGTCGCATAATTGAATTTTGTATGGGGGCAGACTGATTCAAACATGTGTATTTTCTTCCTGTTTACTCTGAATGGTGTTCTGAATATTATAATACATCATAGTTTATCAACCGGTCAATGCGTACAAGGAAGCACTAAAAAATTGAGAGGGAAAATGATATAGTTATTTGTTTTTTTCGAGGTTTTTTTTTCAATGCACGAAAAATACAATGGTTTGTATACTCAAATGATCAGCAACCTACGAATACAAATAGTATTCTAATTTACTCTTCTTTTATTATAAATACATGTATTGTTAAAGTTTGTCTCGCCTTGACGCAGTCAAAAGGCCAGACATATATAGGTATTTTACTCGGCGTCGGCAGTTGAAGCCATAATTTGTTTAAGTTAGTGATAAAGTCAGTTTTTGGAGAACCACTTATATCTAATCATTGATTTTCGTATCCTGTTGTTTTACCATTGGCATATCTCATTTCCATGGAGATAATTTTGCTCTGTCCTCACAGTCATGCATGGTCTATTGTTTGTGAAACTTTTCCATATTTTACATGTTTAAGTTTGTAACTGGGTCAAGGGGAATCACTTATGATTAGTCAATGATATTTATATTTTTATTTTCGACATTTTCATTCCACTATCGTAACTACATGCAGTCGAGACATGTATCTGTGTCAACAGTTTATCAGACCTTACGCCTTGAATACAATAAGTACGTACTAGTAGATAACGCAAAACTTTCACCTTTGTTACAATGATTCCTATATAAGTGATCAAGCCATGATAATCTACAAGGAAAATGCATCTCATGCAGTTATTGTGCAATGCAAGAATTATAAGATAGATAGAACTCATAAGGCAGAAATAGCTCCCCTCCCCGCAATTGACGTCTAGGTGAACGATTCATTAGCTTATGCATCATAACGGATATCTGGGGATAATAGTAAGCCGTTTTGTAACTTGGAGCTTGAAACCCCAGATAAGATAATTTATCAGAATTAAGGATTTTTTGAAGGCGTAAAGTTTATTTCTGACTGTCTTAACATTTTCTACTCGCTGAGACTTTTACATTTATGTTACAGATTTGTAACAGATGTTAAAGTGACAAATTTAAAAGACTATATATCATTAAAAAAAATATGGTTATGAATATGTTTATAAGGAACAGGGTAATAAATTGCATAATACATTTAATAACTCAGTGTTTGTTTTTCCCATGGCATGATAAAAATTATGTTGATTCACTATCCAGTTATGTTTTCAACATGCACTTATCTCTTTCGTTTATATTAATCTTTATATCTTTGTGTATTTTTCAGACAGTCTGGGGTATACATTATCACTGTCAGACGAGGACTTGATTTATACCATTCGGTATATCGACTCCATAATATTGCATGTTGACATTTTTTGTATGTGGCTACACCTCAGTCCACCACACAGCCCTATATTTTTCGCTCTTCTGGAGCGCTCTTTCATCTGGTGTTAAATGTCAGCTAAGCTAGTATTATCTAAGTACTTGTCACTTACAATTCTATATATTATTGTTTCAATTTTATCTGTTAAAAGTATAACTATGTACAAGATGGAGTAATATGATTCCCAACAATGTGAACACTACCTGACTACAGTTTTGTCATAGATGAAGATTTCACATTATGAATAAATAGCTGCCCCATGAGTGCAGGTTACACCCGTCACATTTTCATAGAATAAAGTTCAATTACAATTTTTAATGTCATATTAAAAATTTATGAAAATAAAAAGGGAGCTAACATCAATGAATATTTACAATTCACCAAAGTTTCATGAGAATTGCTGAAAGCATTTTTGAGATATGTTCAAAAACTAGAAAATCCCCCTTTTTGATAAATTCTAATCATTGATTTTATAGTCTGGACGTTGTGATTCAAATAGGGTAGGAGGTGCTTAAGTCAATAAAAAATAAAATTAGTGTTTGTGACTTTTCATCAAAGCACAAATCATTAAAGAGTAATTTGAATGTTGTTTCTCAGATGTCTAAATGATAAAATAACAGTTACATTTGTCCTGAAATATTATTGATCATCATTAGGCATGTGTGTGTGGATTGGGAGGAATTCTGCAAGAGCCTAAGTGAAAGGAGTAGGTCCAGTAAGACCCCTTTTTGGCCCCAAAATATAGCAGTTTCACAAAATTGTTAAAATGTCAACTTTTAGATATTTATTGTACAGTAGAATGGTCCTGCTACATGAATATGGGCTGTTTTTAACAATGCAATGCACATATATCAGGTACTAGCACCATTAAGTCAGGCTAAATTACAGAAATCTTCACAATTCTGTCATTTTTGTTAAATTCTATGCGGTTTTCGTGTGAAACGAAAGTGGCCGCATTCGTGTTCATCCTTAATATTAGAATGTAAGTTGTATTTTATGATAATACATAAAATATATAAAGATTGAGGATGAACACGGATGCGGCCACTTTCATTTTTGACGAAAACCATCTGAAAAGTGACATTTGTTGGCATATTTGGTAGATTTTTCATATTTGAGCTTGAATCGGATCGTTTTAAATGACAAAATCAGTTAAAATCTTTCACATAAACTAATTGATTCAAATGAAATAGACACTTAAGTGTTTAAAAAGTGGTCAAAATCCTTCGTAAGAAGAACCTGAAATTTGAGGCCAAAATCGGTCCTTACCGGACCTACTCCTTTACTAAAAGAATCAATTGTGAATCCTTTTTTTATGGATTTCCAATTCATTAGTAAAATTTGAATGAAACTTTTATTTTAATTTTCAAACCCACTTTTTTTTTGTTCTTTATTTTATCAACTTGAATTGTGTGATACGTGTAAAGTGCAAAATAACTTATAAGATGAACTTTGAAAATGCTAATTGTCATGCATTTTTGAATGTAAAATGCTATCTAGTATTTAAAATGTTGTTATTTATTATAACTAGTTGAAATGTTTATATCAAACATCTACTTTCTGTTGATTTCTTTTTTATCCTTACAAAAAGTCATGAAATTGTTTATTCCTTTATCTATATTATACACTTGAAACTATGTTTTGATATTTCCTGTGCTGGAAGGGCATTATACAGTTTTAGCTTCCGTTTCGTTGCGGAAGTAAACAAACTTAAAGGGAAACTTCGCAAAAAAATCAAAAATTGATATTATGTTCATTCAGTATAAAAATGCTCAAATTCATATTTATTAAAGTTTTATTCCGCTAGATAAGCGATCATCATCGATTTTAAATTTAGAGTATCAATTCTCTGCGTTCGGCCATTTTGTCTTCTTTCCCGATTAATAACAACGATATGTCTATAAACCACAAAGGAACAAAACTATAGTAACCGATGTAGTTGTAATTGCGTGTCGATATCTTGTCAATCGTACGGTTGTTTTATCCGACTAACTAACTTGATACGGAAAATATTCTTTTTTTTTTTAAATTACCATGGTCTGTTGTTTTTAAACTGTTGATATTGGAATTAGGTAAAAAGTCAAAGTTGAAATCATAAATAAGTGTTCCGTAAAAATTGTTTTCGAAAATCTAATTTGTTCATAATTCTTTAAAGAAATAAACTTTTTTCAAATAAATTCTGATCTTCCCTCATCTGATCGCCAGCATGGCTAAAGGTATTACTTCCAAAGGTATTGTGAGGGGTGTGAGGTGACACGTTCAGGTATTCCAGCGATTTCCTGTCGGGCTTGCAAGTTCATGCATCGTTTCACCTCTGCAGGTATTGATCAGTGTACACGGCGGATAACTTATAACTTTCCATTTTGAACTATCAGATGTATAATATACAACTCTGTCTTACTTGTCATTACTAAACTCATACGCTTGTTTATAAATAACATTTCTGGTGTAAAGAATATTATTCATAAAAATATAAATAATACCCAAAAAATAAGATTTGATGAAATTAAAATCTTTTTAAATATTTTTTCCAAGGGTGAATTTGGGAAAATGTAATATATACTCATTGTCAATAGTGAAGGACAGATTGGAACCTACCAGAAATACTGATTTAAAACAATGTACGCACTTGTCGACGATTCGTTTATACGACTGGGTAGAAAGTTACGGAACTATAGCGCAATTTAAAATAAATACATGTATACATTGAACATAAGAAAAAAACATATATTTTGAATAAATTGGGGTAAAATTTTGTAAATAGGCTAGTCCACGTATGCCAACAGTATGTAATCATCGAATGTCGACAGACTATTGTATACCAGAAGAAGAAGAAGAAGAAGAAGAAGAAGAAGAGAACCAATTTGATTTAAATACAGGTCGATGTATAATTTGCTTTGGTTCATCGAACTTGTGGACATAGTAAAATCACAGATTTATATTTCAATAAGATTGTTCTCGAACAAAGGAAGGAATTCGTCATCACAATTGTTATATATGCCACTGGACGAACACTAATTATCCCCAAGGGATGTGAATATTTTTCTGGGAAACTATTGAGTATCAAAGTTTCAAATTAATTTCGGGATTTATTTTCTTTTTTGGTATTCAAGGGAAATATGACATTAAATTGGTTCTGTCTTTTGTTTTAAAACATCGTTAAAAAGATTTGTGTCTAAGGTGGACGCCACAAGAACCCTGTAATACTAGTACGAGAGTATAGCATGTAAACATTCCTTCTCAATAATATGGTTGTATTGGAAATCTTTTCATACAGATTGACAACTCATGGTCCGATATGCATGTAATATTTGCCACATGACGCCCATAGTTCTTTCTACCATCATCATCTTATTCTTTGATATTGCTGTAAACATCGATGGTTCACACCCAAACAAAATGGGAGTAATGTACCTCCAGAGCTTTTCCGTGGTATACACTTGTGAAAATTAATATATAGACGAAATTTCTGTATTGAAATGAATCTACATCTTCAAATAACGATTTTGAGTAATCACCTTACAAACCAATATAAACGTATGGCAAGATATAACCATGAAGGAATTTAGTTTTTGTCAGACGCAAGAACTCATCACTATCATAAACGTATACATATATATGCATGCAGTTTCAAATATCAAGAACAAGCGGTCGATGTCGATGATAGTCCGTTTTCTAACTGTTCAGAGTTGGACATGTCACTTGTTCATTCTTGGAAGCCTCCATATTCCCCGTCTAACGATGGGAACTCTTTTTGGTTGTGTTGACTATAAATGCTTGTATGGTAATTCTGTCGTTTATCTGTACAAGTGGTTGCATTTCCTCTCCTTTCCCAACAAACAAACTAACGAAACGCTACTAGTCTGCTTTCTCTAGAGCTCATCCTCAATGGCGCTTATACGTCAGGAAACTTACATGTATACTAATAATGATTGTTTCAAGAACAACGATGTATGAGCGAACTATTCTAAATTCGTCAATATCAGTTATGCATGACTAAAATATAAGTTTTATTACAACTTCTGTATTACTTATTTGGATTAATGACGGCTATCATGTTCAACATTGCACAAATATTATCATAGAATTTAACAAAAAAATGTACAAAAATCCTCAAAAAAAATAATGCCTTAGCTTAGATCATTGGTATTTTTTTCACAAAAAGTTCGTGTAAATGATTGTCAAATGAATTTAATTATGTAAGAATGAAATGTTAACAAGAAACTAAAAAAAATCATGCATGTTGTATGTTGTATTTTTTTTCAATTAAAAACTTTAAAATTGCGATAGTTTTATGAGCATTAAACACAGCCAGATTTGAATACAAGTTAAGAAATTTAGGTAAAGTCAATGATATCAAACAGATGTGATAACAATGGTATATCAAATTGGGAAATATTGCATTTAGTTTTTATTAAAGATTAAAACTACTATTTTTTACTTCATATTTGAATCTTTACGAAAGTAATCCAAAATTGTTTCCTTTTATTTTTATACACTTTCGGAATTCTGAATCTGAATTTTATTTTCAATTAATTTACACAATTTAATTATTGTATCTTTATTCTCATCGTGTATCAAATCTTAGTGTATTAAATACAGCATACTCTTTCTGATCCTTTCTGTTTATCCTTTCCAAATAACAACATTCATACCTGTGTACGCTTGAACTCACACCTGCGGCTAAATAGCTACAACTTGAGGTAAACGAATTGACCTCAAGCCGAGAAATATACAGTGACCTTTACAAAATAATATACACACTCTGATCACACATTAGTTGCATTGAAATGATTATCAAAACAATAACGGTAAATAGAACTGAAATATTTTCAGTTCAATATCAGTAAAAATGTTCAATAAATATTTTATGAAAAAAATCTCAACAATAATTAATGAAATTTATTCGAAAACATTTACTAGAGATAATTTTATAGGAGTTTAATTCAATCAATACAAAACGATATATGCATATTCATTTTCGTTCATTCTTATATTGTGGTTAATAACTACGACCATTCGTTAGCTGTGCGCTTTCAATTACGTATATTGTCGATAAGCTATAAGAGTTAAACAGATTTTATTTTTTCCCAGAATTCAACAAATCGGGCTAAAACGTCACGACCCACTCGAGAATTCAACCAAAAAAGTTACAAATACTTGGTTTTCTCCGCTATTAGAAGGAATATACATTTAAAACTTTGCAAATGTGTTTTTTATGTTAAGATGAACATAATTAGATGATAAGTAAATAATCGCGGAATTTCCCTTTAAAATGATTTTGACAAACACCCACAAAAAACGACTAAAAACTAGGCTGGGTCAGAATTATTGTATTTGAGCTGTAACTGTTTCCGACTCTTACGGAAAAATCTCCAGTTGTCTTTTTGTGATTGTTTAAGTTGGTGCTTGCCCATATCTCCTGTTCTTATAGCGATGGTTCATTCTTCTTTTGTCCTTTTTTGGTTTGGTGTCCATTTTAACATTTTATATTTTTCATTGTTTGGGTGTGTCTAATGAGGATTATATTCTAAGTAGAGTGTCTTAGATCGTAAAATCGAGAAAGCGGATACACACTACTCATTATCATGTAGTTTATATCATAGATAATCATGTACTAGTTTATATAATAGTGCATGGTGATCATAAAAACAAAACTAGAGTTACTTCTGGCTAAATTTAAGGACGACCGTTTAATTTTCGGGGAAGGTAGAAATGAATATGCTGGCTTTAATAGTATAGGAACTACATTAAATAATATTACCCAAGACAGAGAGAAAATAAATATTCTGTCACACAAAATGCACGCTAGAATTGTGTACAAAATTAATAAAGTCATCCTAGCAACAGATGACAGAAATAACTAACTTTTTAAAGTATACATAAATGTGAGTTTAAATTGTGTTTCGAATAGCCTCTTGTCGTTTTGTGTTGTCTTAAAATAAACACAAATGTATGTACTTCTGAACTTATTGTTACAGTAGTCTTTTGTAGTATATTATATAGTTAAATACATCCCAATTGCATCAAGGTTTTCTTGGAAATATTTATCCAAATATAGTCTGGTTTTATAATCATCTTTCTGTAGTGAGTAGATCATGTAGATGTATATAAAATTTCACAACTGAACAATAAAAGTTTAACTGTCATATCAAAACAAGGATTTGTATAACTGAGAAAAAGGTTTTTCGTACAAAAAAAAGTTATTGTTATTTAGCAGGAAAACTATTAAGTTTAAATAGAGCCGGAATTCATATCAAATTATGTCTATGAATCAATCAAAATGTTTGGTTTTTTTAATTAAAGTGTTTTCCTATCACTTCCTTCACTGCTTTATAGCTTTAGATATCCTATAATATCATGCAAATTAGTTTTAATTATGTTATGATAATGAAAGGCGTCTCTTACACTTTGTAAGAAGGTCGTAATGACAGGTTAATTTAAGTTTTGTTATTCATTCACATGGGTCTCATTCGTGATTATACGAATCTCTGTACCACACCGCAGTTAATTGCTCTAATAAACCTTCTTATATTAGTGTGATAGCATAAATAAGACTGGCTACACAACTGATTCTTTTCCTTTGTGACTTGTGGGTATGAAATCCGAAAGTTTCTAACATATACTTTTGCTTTTCGACAAAATAAAATCTGCATCTCCTGATTTATATAGTATTTTTTGTAAGAATCTGGCCATTGATCGTGATAAAAAGGGGGGTGTGTGGTTTTAAGGTAATAAAATGTATCTTAATTTCAAACCCAGTTGAGAACACATTGTCATGATTGTGGACTATCAACATGAGGAATGACAATGGGAGCAGCAATTTTAATCACTGAGCCAAAACACAATTCGAAGTACAATCTCTGAATGAAACTCTCTACCAGACAACTGTAAAACAGCAAAATGATCGATATAAAGAGGCACTTAAAATCGCTCGACTTACAAAACAGGTTTATCAACAGATGATCAGAGGGCCTGAATATGAGTTAAGTATCCATAAGACATCTCTCCGCCTGTTACAAAAAGACTTAATGTATGAGTAGACTTGGTGGCCAAATTGAAAGTGACAAGCCACAAAAAAAACATCAGTTGATGGTCAATCAAAACATAAACTCAGTGGAGACAAAACTGTGGAATATCCTTACACATAATTATTTAACATTTACTATCCACACTGATCTGTGTCCACACTACATATAATTAAATAAGAATTAATGACTTGGAAGAATAAATGATGATACGGTTTCCTATAGTTGGGAGCGCGTACATTTCACTGTTCTTGTTGGGATTATGTACGTGTGACTCCTGTTCATGTGTGTGTTTTCTTAGATGTTACTTAAGTTGTTTGAAATTTACGTGTGGAATATTTTGTAATGCATTTTCAGAGGAAACGTGTATTGATTAACTGTTATCTATAATATTAAAAATACATCATTTTATATCTTTAAATGGCACAAAAGAAATTTGTCAAACAAGCACAAAATATCGGCAAGTTGTTGTCTCATTCAGAAAAGTAATACATGATTGTCACTTGCAAGTTGTTTCAGAAAAAAACGAATGTTGAACCGTGCACAAAGCCAATCTCAAGATAGTGTTTCTTGATGTCCGTCACCGTGGAACACAGTTTAACATATAAAAAATATATATATAAAAACATAAAAATAGCTCAAAAAACATCTGGTGATGGTCAATCAAAACATAAACTCAGTGGGGATAACACTGTCGAATATACTTGCACATATTTAACATTTACTATCCACACTGATCTGTGTCCACACTACATATAATTAAATGAGTATTAATGGCTCGGAAGAATTAATGATAAAACGGTTTCCTATGGTCAGGAGTACGACTCGATCGTACGTGTTTCTTAATAAGTACATTTAAATGTTCTTGTTGGGATTATGTACGCGTGACTCCTGTTCATGTGTGTGTGTGTGTGTGTGTTCTTAGATGTTACTTAATTTGGTTGAAATTTAAGTGTGGAATATTTAATTTTTGTAATGCAATTTCACAGGAAACATGTATTGATTAACTATAATCTATAAAATGACCTAAAAATTGATTTTCTGAAGACTATAACTGTTACACTGTGTCTAAACCACACCGGCAAAATTTGATCGGACTCGATGGTATCTAACATCCGGCACAATGACGGAACATTAATAGATAGAAGAAAGATAGGTTTCTCCTTATTTTCTTATTTTATTATGATATCGAAGAACATATATACATATACAACTATTTTCTATTGTGATATGCAATATTTTCTACAACCGTTCTATATTAACGTAGAAATAAGTAAAAATGTACGTCAAAATGACGAATTGAGTGAACCTTGCCTCGAAATTGATTAATTTCTCGTTAAATTGTTCACATTGTACGGAAAGAAAGGTACGGGAAGATAGATACTGACACGGAGATTGCACAACTTGTCGTTATAAACACCTCAATACTTGTATTTCTGAGTATGGAGCGAAAGAAATGGGTCATGTCAAATTAAAATACACCGGTTTCGTCATTGTTGTTTCTACACAATCACCCGGTTTCGTCTATATATATCACCCGGTTTTTTATATTTTTTTAAACCAACAATTTATGAAAAGTAACGTTAACTCGGATCTGAACATTGTCTTTCGAAAGAATTTAAATATATATTTATTATAAAGTTAACTTGGCGTTGTTAAATTTATTTACATAGGTAATTATAGTAATACACAGTGTCCTAATGAAAGGCGTATCAGTTATTTCACTGATCTTCAAACTAATTTTAAATGGAATATAAATACTCAATAGCAAACACTGATATCTAATTATTTTTTTAACATTAACATTATGATATTTTTTTATATAGGTTTTGAGATACATCGCAATATGTGACCCCCTCCTTTTTTTACAAAAAAAAATAAATAATGCTATAATAAACAAAATTTAAAACATCAACAAAAAGTATGCAGAAGTTAAGATTTATATTTCTAAGAAGTGTGTAAAGTTTGATGCAATTATGATAAATCGTTTTGAGATATGGCGCGACATGTTAAAAAAACACATTCCTGTTTTACTTACAAAGTCCTGTATTAACTCAAAAAACTTTAATTGGATTTTTACTAAAAGGTTTACAGATCATTTGACCATTTCAAGAAATAAGTTTCATAAAAACTTGATAAACTGTTCTCAAGTTACGGTGCAACATGTTTACGCTGGACAGAAGGATAGACGGATAGATAAACGGACGGACGGACAGAATTACTGATAGATGGAGGAACGGAAGGATCGAAGGAAGTACGGACGGACGGATGTATACATGTATACGTCCTGTCAAAATTGTGACGGGCGTGTAAAAACGCAATGAAATGAAAAAAAAATCTTAATTAAAGGTCAATGAGTTTTATTAGGATATCGGCCAAGTCGATTTATTTGTATATCTTCTTGACTTCCTAAGTCATTTTTGCTATATGACTTTTATAGATATATGTTTGAAAATAATAGATAGAAATTGATAAAAAGAAATTCAAATTCGTCATTTAAGGGCAATACAATAACTCCTTTAAGAACTAATGTGAGAGTTTTATAGTAAATGGACAAATAATAGAGCTCAACATTTTGAAGATAATCATCTGGCCTTTTCGAATTGTCTATGTCTACGGCTGTATTTAAATAATTGACATCATGCACTTGCATGCCCCCCTTTGTTTATTTCTTATCCATGACGGCCATCTTGGTTGACAAGCGGGTTCACAGTAAACTTTTCAAAACTAGATACCCTAATTATAATTAAAAAAGACATATGACTTTAAATAAGGTTTGTTAAATGCAGCCTAGTAATTTTAGATGTGAAAATTTATGTAAAAAAATGTATTGAAAGATAATGAACGACAGTCGACCGGTGCCAAGTGATGAAAAAATAATACTTTTCCTGTTGGATCAAGTGAGCTAAAAACAACAAAGAATTCCAAACAAAATTACACCGTTCTTGAATTTAAAAAAAAAATGTGTAACAACTGAAAATTTCAAATTTCACGAACCGGATAACTTGACCGGACATAGCAAACAACTTCACTGGCGGTTTTTTCTTCAATAAAAAAATTTAAGACATATTTTATTTAAGTGTACGCACTGACATGTCACAAATGCTTAAATGATCGCAATTGAATTTATGATGAAGGTCTGTAAAATAAATAAAAAAATGGTCACAGAAACTTAACCAATTGTTTATGGAACCATTTAAGTCGAGGTCTAATGAATCCTGCCAGTCGGACATGAACACATTCTAATTAATAAAACCAACTACACAAAACCCTTAACATTTACCAATCAATGAAGGAAATAAGTTCACGGTCACATGAATCGTCATGTGGCCGAAGGAAAAATAATATAGAAATGAGGTCAAGGGCAAGAGCAATGGACATATGGCAAATAGGGGGAAAAAATCGTTAAATCTGTGTTCAATACTTTTATATGTTACAGTCAAACCCAGGGCGGATCCAGCCATTTGAAAAGGGGGGGTTCCAACTATATGCTCCCATTCAAATGCATTAATCGGCTAAAAAAAGGGGGTCCAACTCCCGGACCCCCCCCCCCCCTGGATCCGCCAATGCAAACCTTCTAACTTTTGACATATGCAGCTTTATACAAATAGTTCAAAACGCTATGAATTCGAATCACTTAGTGTCGCTTGCTTAAAAATATCAATGAGAATGTTTATAATAAACATAATCAAACTCACATAATCCGATTTCGCGGGTGTCCCTGTTTTCTTATTTCTTACAATATTTTTAATTCGGTACCGTATACACTTTATAAGATAAGTAACGAATCTAGAAGACGTATAGATTGCACGCCCCCGACCCACCTTTGATGCATGGTAGTTGTAATCCTTTTCTTCCTATACACATTAATTTTCTATGTCGATTATGCATGCATATATCAGAGGCATATATACATTTGTCTTATCATCATTGTTTATTAATGATTTATTATTAACGATCATAGAAAAGATTACATACATAGAATGATTAGATTACTTATAAAGGTGTCCATCCTATTGTACGAGAAAATCAGATATCAATTGTGTGTTTCGATTTTTTAAGACCGTAAAGTTTAACTCTAATTTCAAGTTTAAACATATGTTCCATAATTCATATAGAAAACGCATATTTGAGAGCTTTAAACTCAATTTGCGGTATAATCTTCATTCTTACCTATTCTGCTGTTATAAATTTTTGAATGCAAAGTAAAATTAAAATTATTTGTGTTCTAAAACTCCTTTTTAACACTGAAGTTAAATTATCAATTATAATGTAATGCGATTATGATTTTTTTGTAGTTGACCAAACCGGGTTATGCATTGTGAAATCTATGACCTAACCGGGTGGTAAACATTAACGAAATCGGCCATTTCCGTTTTGACATGACCCATTTCTTTCGCTCCATACTCAGAAATACAAGTATTGAGGTGTTTATAATGACAAGTTTTGCAATCTCCGTGTCAGTATCTATCTTCCCGTACCTTTCTTTCCGTACAATGTGAACAATTTAACGAGAAATTAAACAATTTCGAGGCAAGGTGCTTTTTTACTTATTTCTCCGTTAATATAGAACGGTTGTAGAAAATATTGCATATCACATTAGAAAATAGTTGTATATGTATATATATTCTTCGATATCATAAAAAAAAATAAGAAAATAAGGAGAAACCTATCTTTCTTCTATCTATCAATGTTCCGTCATTGTGCCAAATGTTAGATACCATCAAGTCCGATCAAATTTTTGCCGGTGTGGTTTAGACGCAGTGTGTTAGTGGTAACAAAGAAAAATCTTAAACGTTATCTTTCAAGTTCATAAATTGTAGTATGAGGACTTTTTGTTAGTTTACTATTCACATTTAATATTCTGCGACCTACACATCTGTCATCATTGTATGATCTATCATTTTTTTTTCTAAATAATTTGAAGTATAATTAAATGATAAATTTAAATAGTGTAGATTGGATGAACAAGAAAAACCCCAACATCCCAAGATACAACAAACATTGTTCTTCCTTATAATTCTATTGTCGCAAAGTATATTATATAAAGATCTTTTTTATCAGGAAGACAGATAAAAGATTATGATAAACATCTTCAAAATCTTTTGTTCACATTTCCTTACAATAGTTGGTCAAGGTTGTATGTAAATAAATAATGTCTGTTTTGTCCCAAAGTTGATATGTTTACCTTCCTGCTTCCTCTGAATATATATATAATAAACTGATTATTATAAATAAACTTTTGTCAATATATACAAAGAAAAATTATGCAATGGGGACAACAAATACTTATATTAAACACAATACACACGTCTGTGTTGAAATATAATCTGTTTGATAACTTACATAACATAAATTAGGCCGTTAGTTTTCAATGGTTTAACATTTGTCATTTCGGGGTCTTTTGTAGCTTGCAATTAAAGAGTGTCTAGATAGGGGAGTCCATCAATTCTGAATTCCATATTTTTTTATATCATTTTCTCTTATTTTGCCCATTTTTCTATATACATTCAAGCACCCCTATATTTTGTATTTTTCTATTCTCTTACCTATTTTTCTGTATTCTTTATTTTTTGGCCTATTTGTCTGAATTCTTTATATTTTTGCATATTTTCATTTTTTCTTTATTTTTCTCTTATTTGTCACATTTTGCACATTTTCTCTTTAAATGCAAGTCCGTGTGGCGTAACCCATTCAGACTTCCGTGTTTTATCAGTTTTGAAATAATATGTAAACATTTATTTGGAGAATAAACTATGTCCTCATTTCACGATAATTAAAAATGTAAATTGTACCCTAGCCCATTGGAATATAGAGATACAACTGTTATCTTTATTCTTTCAATTACAAAGTTCACTAAACTGGATCAAAATGGACTGCTTGAACTTTAGATTGATCAAGTGCCTTGGCTACTTAAATTGACAATTTGTCGTGTTTAAGGGCTAGAGTATTTACAATCTTTTATTTATTCATTAAATCTGTGATATTTGTTAGACGATAAGATAATGTCAATGCGTTTGGCTAGAGAAGGATGAACTGATTATTTAATATACTGGTGGATTCACTGATGTGGTTTGTCATGTTTGTGCACAGGTTTTGTGTATATAATAATTTTGTTGTTTCATTAATTTCCTGTTGTCCTATTATGACGATGCAGTCTCACAGCTCTTCTGCGAATGAGGATTTGGTTCATAACACATGTCTATTCTCAATTGTTCGGGTACATAAATATGTTTTCACTGGTCTTCACCCGTACTGCATTAAAACTCTAGTTTGAGATGGGCGTCCGTTTGGAAATGCAGGATGCCTAAATATGCAGCCTACTGTCCGGTCCGATTGAGAAAGTTATATCAAATGTCCCGTGTAGTGAAGGTTTCGCAGTCTGGGCAATTAAAGAAAGATTGCAGCATCTGCCTTCAGAATCCCGTGTAAATCGCCTTTTACTACGTAAAATGGTTGTCCCTGTTTGACATATCCTTAACTTAAGGTGACAGTCCTGGTTACATGTCCTTCGTGATATATTTTGTTTTACATATTTTGACTTTTTAAAGTAATTTAGATATGAAATTTAGTGTGTGGCCTATTTTTTCACAAGTAAATAAATTTCTTTAATAACAAGTCTGTACACTTCTGAGTTATATACAAGGACATCATAGGTATGAATACTTACTAGGTTTAAATATTCAAATTATGATTTATAGTTATGTCAGTTATTGCTTTTGTGAAAACGACATTCAAGATATTATCAATAAATAACTTGTTCGAATTATGTACTTTAATTATAGAATGATATAGAAAGAACTAAGTGTTGTTACCTAATATAATTTCTTTAAACATTTCTATAGAATGTCTGGGTCGCATAGTTGAATTTTGTATTGAGGCAGACTGATTCAAACATGTGCATTTTCTTCCTGTTTACTCTGAATGGTGTTCTGAATATTATAATATATCATAGTTTATCAACAGGTCAACGCGAACAAGGAAGCACTAAAAATTTGAGAGGAAAAAGGAAATAGTTGTTTGTTTTTGAGGGTTTTTCAATGCAAAAAAAAAATACAATAGTTTGCAAAATCAAATAATCAGCAACCTACAAATACAAAATAATATTTTGATTTACTTATCTTTTATCATAACTAATCATGAAAAAAAATGCTAATTTATCTTTCTTAGATATCTATTATTGACCAATATACTATAAAAATGAGATCTTGCTATATATCATTTTATTCTGGTATCACCTAAGTTGGACAAAGGTATACAGAAAAACACATTAGTTTACATTACATTGCATATATGTACATTACTTTTTTTAACAGGGTCGAATCTTGGGGTCAAGTAATAACCAACTCTGTTTAGAGTTCGGATAATTTAATATACCAGCTAGAATGAACCTTGCCAAATAGACATTTCAATCACCGCATACACCATATACTATGACATGTTGTTTATGGTGTTTATTATACGGACCTCACTTACCCATACCGAATATAAGCAAAAATAGAACATAATTGTCTTGATTCCGAAGCGTTTTCTTTGTTAACCACCATCAAGCTCAAACCAAAATGTGAATTACATGAAAATATAAAAACGCACACACTGTATGAGCTATATGATTCAAAAGGATCAAATCAATGGGGAGACATCAATCTTATTGCATATTGTGATGAACTTTGAAAGGAGATAGTAGAAAACTTTGTTGTCTATAGTGCTAGACTACAGGGTTCTACTTATGGCCGCGATCACATTAGACTGTTGAATTTTCGGCCTAAACAATCAGACCTACTATCTTTGCAAACACCCGAATTCTTGTTTTATAATGAAAGCATACCGGTAATCTAGACGAAAAAATACATGTAAATTCATCAAGTCGTCCTGGGGTAAAGATAAAATATTTGAAAAGTCACAGCAAAATCAATTGTTATAATGTTTGTCTCGCCATTACGTCAAAAATTTACCAGAACTTACGCCTTACAGACTGCAGATAACGGAACACTTTAATAAAATTAACGGTATCAATTTTCTTGCACCAGATGCGCATTTCGACAATACATGTCTCTTCAGTGATGCTCGTGGCCAAAATATTTGAAATCCAAAGCTTATATAAAAGATGAAGAGCTATAATCCAAAAGGTCCCAAAAAGTATAGCCAAATCCGTGAAAGGAATCAGAGCTTTGCATGAGGGAGATACATTCCTTAATTTATAATAATTTCTATCATTTCGTAACAGTAAAATTTAATAATACAAAAAATCCATATTTTCATGCCAGTACCGAAGTACTGGCTACTGGGGTGGTGATACCCTCGGGGACTAATAGTCCACCAGCAGAGGCATCGACCCAGTGGTAGTAATAAAATTAACGGTACCAATTTTCTTGCACCAGATACGCATTTCGACAATACATGTCTCTTCAGTGATGCTCATGGCCAAAATATTTGAAATCCAAAGCTTATATAAAAGATGAAGAGCTATAGGTGGCACGGTAGTATTTCCATTCCAGAATTTAGGTTGCTCTTTTGTGTACCCTACTTAGGTTAATGTATCTAAACAGTGTGATTGGACAAAAAATACAGTATCAACTGAACATACTTTCCCAAACTGAGGGATGAATCAGGTGTAGAAAAATATGAAATAATTTTACATACAGATGAAAATGAATTTCTAAGAATTTTTTTTAATTTTGTATTCACTGCACCAAAAAAGACCTAAAAGTACTAGTGGCCTTAGGTTTTTAAAAATAGCAAAAAAAGTAAACGGTCATGATACATATTCAAATTCATTTCTGAATAGTAAAATGAAAGTACTTCAGTTAACTGTGAATGTGGAATTTTTTGCAGTGTTAGAAAGTGTTGAAAATTCTAAAAAGGCTATCATTATCCCTTATGGGCCAAGAAATACTACCGTGCCACCTATAATCCAAAAGGTCCCAAAAAGTATAGCCAAATCCGTGAAAGGAATCAGAGCTTTGCATGAGGGAGATACATTCCTTAATTTATAATAATTTCTATCATTTTGTAACAGTAAAATTTAATAACACAAAAAATCCGTATTTTCATGCCAGTACCGAAGTACTGGCTACTGGGGTGGTGATACCCTCGGGGACTAATAGTCCACCAGCAGAGGCATCGACCCAGTGGTAGTAATAAAATTAACGGTACCAATTTTCTTGCACCAGATGCGCATTTCGACAATACATGTCTCTTCAGTGATGCTCGTGGCCAAAATATTTGAAATCCAAAGCTTATATGAAAGATGAAGAGCTATAATCTAAAAGGTCCCAAAAAGTTTAACCTTTGTAACAATGGTTTTTATAAGTGCAAAGCTCTAGATATTCTCCAAGGAAAGTGCATCTTAGTTATTGTTAAATACAAGAATTGTCAATCTGATTAAAATATAAATCTGTGATTTCGTTACACTAAATATACGTCATATGTAGTGTAACGAAATCAGAGATCTATATTTTAATTAGATTGAAGAACCGTATTAGATACAACTCATGCAGCATAAAAATCTCCCCTTCCCATAATTGATCATTGAGTGGCTTTGAATGTGCATCAGAACGGATATCTGGTGATAATATTAAGTCACTGTGTCACTAAAAGCTTGAAACCACTATCAGAAAACGCATTTTATTTAAGTCGTAAAGTTTTCTTACGGTCTAAAAGATATTTACTCGCTGATACTTTCACATTTATGTTACAGGGAAGAGATTTGTAAAGGTTAAAGCGACAAAAGACTTAATATCATAAAAAAAAATATGGTTATGAATATGTTTATAAAGAACAGGGTAATAAATTGCATAATAAATTGAACAACTCAGTGTTTATTTTCCCATGGCATGATAAAAATTAAGTTGATTCACTATCAAGATACGTTTTCGACATGTACAATTCTCTTTTGTTTATTTTTACCTTTGTACCTTTATGCATTTTCAGACAGTCTGTGGACAACATTATTTGTGTGAGATGAGGACTTAATTTATAACATTCGGTTAATCGACACTATATATAATGATATATAATATTGCATGTTGACACATTTTGAATGTGGCTACACCTGCGATTTATACGTTCACGAGGAAAATACGTTAACAACTATTTCAATTAATAATGCATCTCATAGTGATATCTATGAGTTCGTCTTTGACACAAAAGGAATAAAGGGTAGGGATAGATTGACTGTAACTTGTTCGGCGTTCAGTTGCAAATATTTCAGGACCAGAACGAATGAGAAATTAAGAATATAGACTAGTTCTACCTTGAAATTATTCAGAATAACTCTTGAATGGAAGAGAAAGCATACGATGCATTATACATGTAATAGATACCACATAATCGTTTTAGATACTTGTCAAAACCTAAAGGCATCAGGTGGAGAAGATGCCGAACCCTCTTTTTTATTGGAAAATGTATAATTTTTTCAACATAGAAATGTCAATTAAAAGATTTCGTCTCGCTACGCTCGGTATTTTTTTCTTTAGTTTTATGGAAGTCTGCTCCTATAAGAAAACAAATGAGGTGTTATATTGATCAATTAACGACATCAGTATTAAATTCAATTTAAATCTGGCATAGTTAAGTTGTGTACTAGTTTCCGAATTAGATTACCATCTGACATGTAGCAAAGATTTAGATATTTAAAAAGAAACACTGGAGATTTCCTGTGCCGGAAGGTCGTTATACTTGAGTCGACATCCAGTTTCAGCTTCCGATTCGTTGCGGAAGTAAACAAACTTGAAATGATTTTGACAAACGCCCACCAACAACGACTAAAAACTAGGCTGGGTCAGAATTATTGTATTTGAGCTGTAACTGTTTCCGCCTCTTACGGAAAAAACTGACTTAAACTCTCAAGTTGTCTTTTTGTGATTGTTTAAGTTGGTGCTTGTCCAAAATCATGTATATATATATGTTCCAGCCCCGGCGCCGGGGAGGAAGTTACGAATCAAATCTACTCTAACATCGTTAGGTTGATTTTCTAGGCAATTTATATATATATACAACTCGTCTTAACATCAACTCAACAATGTTAGATCTGTAAATTTGCTTTCGCAAATTTTTGGTTCTTCCCTCGCCGGGATTCGAACCCATGCTACTGTGATATCGTGACACCAAATCGCCTGCACTGCAGCCGTCCCGCTAGACCACACGACCACCTGGGCTCTTAAAAATAGAGCTTTCGCTGGCCGTGTGTTACCTTTCCACGTCAGTTTTAATCTAGCGGCGTACTGCAGTACATGATATATAAGGCATGAAGATGTTATTGTTACAGATCAGCTAAATTATCTATAGTAAAGGATCCTACAAATTAATGTAAGATACAGTCACAGAAAATAATTATATTTATAAGTACGTCTGAGTCAGTGACAACCCTACAACAGATGTATCCATCGGATCCCCATCAATGATGGTGATACATGGCTGTGTACATAATGTATATACAACTCGTCTAAACATCAACCCAACAATGTTAGATCTGTAAATTTGCTTTCGCAAATTTTTGGTTCTTCCCTTGCCGGGATTCGAACCCATGCTACTGTGATATCGTGACACCAAATCGCCTGCACTGCAGCCGTCTCGCTAGACCACACGACCACCTGGGCTCTCAAAAAAATAGCTTTCGCTGGCCGTGTGTTACCTTTCCTCGTCAGTTTTAATCTAGCGGCGTACTACAGTACATGATATATAAGGCATGAAGATGTTATTGTTACAGATCAGCTAAATTATCTATAGTAAAGGATCCTACAAATTAATGGAATATACAGTCACAGAAAATAATTATATTTATAAGTACGTCTGAGTCAGTGACAACTCTACAACAGATGTATCCTTTGGATCGCCATCAATGATGGCGATACATGGCTGTGTACATAATGTATATACAACTCGTCTACACATCAACCCAACAATGTTAGATCTGTAAATTTGCTTTAGCAAATTTTTGGTTCTTCCCTCGCCGGGATTCGAACCCATGCTACTGTGATATCGTGACACCAAATCGCCTGCACTGCAGCCGTCTCGCTAGACCACACGACCACCTGGGCTCTCAAAAAAAGAACTTTCGCTGGCCGTGTGTTACCTTTCCTCGTCAGTTTTAATCTAGCGGCGTACTACAGTACATGATATATAAGGCATGAAGATGTTATTGTTACAGATCAGCTAAATTATCTATAGTAAAGGATCCTACAAATTAATGTAATATACAGTCACAGAAAATAATTATATTTATAAGTACGTCTGAGTCAGTGACAACTCTACAACAGATGTATCCATCGGATCGCCATCAATGATGGCGATACATGGCTGTGTACATAATGTATATACAACTCGTCTAAACATCAACCCAACAAAGTTAGATCTGTAAATTTGCTTTCGCAAATTGTTGGTTCTTCCCTCGCCGGGATTCGAACCCATGCTACTGTGATATCGTGACACCAAGTACATAATATATATATATATATACTCGTCCAAACATCAAATTTTTGGTTCTTCCCTCGACGGGATTCGAACCCATGCTACTGTGATATCGTGACACCAAATCGCCTGCACTGCAGCCGTCTCGATAGACCACACGACCACCTGGGCTCTCAAAAAAGGAGCTTTCGCTGGCCGTGTGTTACCTTTCCTCGTCAGTTTTAATCTAGCGGCGTACTACAGTACATGATATATAAGGCATGAAGATGTTATTGTTACAGATCAGCTAAATATATATATATTTTCTGTGACTGTATATTACATTAATTTGTAGGATCCTTTACTATAGATAATTTAGCTGATCTGTAACAATAACATCTTCATGCCTTATATATATATCATGTACTGTAGTACGCCGATATATAAGTACGTCTGAGTCAGTGACAACTCTACAACAGATGTATCCACCGGATCGCCATCAATGATGGTGATACATGGCTGTGTACATAATGTATATATATAATGTACTGTAGTACGCCGCTAGATTAAAACTGACGAGGAAAGGTAACACACGGCCAGCGAAAGCTCTTTTTTTGAGAGCCCAGGTGGTCGTGTGGTCTAGCGGGACGGCTGCAGTGCAGGCGATTTGGTGTCACGATATCACAGTAGCATGGGTTCGAATCCCGGCGAGGAAAGAACCAAAAATTTGCGAAAGCAAATTTACAGATCTAACATTGTTGGGTTGATGTTTAGACGAGTTATATATATATATATATATATATATATATATATATATATATATATATATATATATATAGTTTATAGCATAGTGCATGGTGATCATAAAAACAAAACTCGAAGTTATTTCTGGCTAAATTTAAGGACGACCGTTTTATTTTCGGGGAGGGTAGAATTAAATATGCTGGCTTTAATAGTATAGGAACTACAATAAATAATCTTACCCAAGACAGAGGGAAAATAAATACTCTGTCACACAAAATGCAGGCAAGAATTGTTTATAAACTTCAAAATATATAAGCCGTCCTAACAACAGGTGGACCTGAATTTTCATTCTAAAAAAACTCCCCCTGCCCCCTCCTGAAAATCAAATGATCGTCCCCTAACTAGCAAGACATGTCATTATTCTGAAACTTCTATTAACTGCATGGTTAGAATGTAGGACAAAACATGTGGTTCTTTTGAAATACAAGACATTATATAACTTAAAGAAATAACAAACTTTTAAAAGTATATATAAATGTGAGTTTAAATTGTGTTAATCGTTTCGAATATCGTCTTGTCGCTTTGTGTTGGCTTTAGATAAACACAAATGTATGTACTTCTGAACTTATTGTAGTCTTTTATACTATATGATAAAGCAAAATACATTCCAATTACATCAAGGTTTTCTTGGAAATATTTATCCAAATATAGTCTTATTTTATAATCATCTTTCTGAAGAGAGTAGATGTATATATATAAAATTTCAGAACTGAACAATAAACCTGTCATTTCAAAATAAGGATTTGTATAACTGAGATATAGGTTATTCGTACTAAAAAAAGGTAATTTAGCAGAAAAAGTATTAAGTTTAAATAGATCCGGAATTCATTTCAAATTATGTCTTTGAACCAATGGAAATGGTTTTTAAAAAAGGTGTTTTCCCAACACCTCCTTCACTGCTTTATATGTTTAGATATCTTATAATATCAATCATGCAAATTAGTGAAAATTATATTATGATAATGAAAGGCGTCTCTTACACTTTGTAAGAAGGTTAATTTAAGTTTTGTTATTCATTCACATAGGGCTCATGCGAGATTACATACGAATCTCTGTACCACACCGCGGTTAATATAACCTTCTTATATGTCGTGTGATAGCATAAATAAGACTGGCTACACAACTGATTATTTTCCTTCGTGACTTTGGGGTATTAAATCCGAAAGTTTCTGACGTATACTTTTGCTGTTCGACAAAATAAAATCTTCTTCTCCTGTTATATTGTATTTTTCTGTAAGAGTCTGACCATTGATCGTGATTAAAAGGGGGAGGATTTGTGGTGTCAATGTAATAAAAGGGTATCTTAATTTCAAACCCAGTTGAGAACACATTGTCGTGATTTTGGACTATCAACATGAGGAATGACGATGAGAGCAGCAATTTTAATAGTTTTTTTTTTTGATAGTATCTTTATTGCAAAATTACACCCATAAGGGTCAAGCAATACAAACAAACATTTATACATTTTAAACACAATGCAATACAATGAAATACAATACAATATAATATAATAGAACATATTTTTAAAAGAGTTCAAATTATAAATTGATGTATAAAATCACACTAACCAAAACACAATTCGAAGTACAATCTCTGAATGAAACTCTCTACAAGAAAACATAGTTATAGGAACTGTAAAACAGTAGAAGGATCGAAATAAAAAGGCACGAAAAATCGCTTGACTTACAAAAAAGTTTTACCAACAGATGCTCAAAGGGGCTGAATATGAGTTAAGTAGATATGGTACGATTATCAATCAGACACCTCTCCACCTGTGGCAAAAGCAGTAACGTATTAGTAGACTGGAAAGTTTGGGGCCAAATTGAAAGTGACAAGCCACAAAAACTTCTATTTAAATTTATCTTGGATGTCCCCTTTAAGACATCATTTTAGTCATCGTAGGGTTGCTGTCTCATTTAAGTATACCTCACAATCTCATTTTACTCACTATTATTTCCAAAATCTCTCGTCAACATGTTCAATATTACACAGTAATCCGTATTAAAAAAAAACTCATTTAGTATTAACTTTGCAAAGGTCTGATCTAGCAAGTAAATGTAATGATTATATACTGGATGCGGTGATCTATATATATATCGCATGAAGAAACTGGAACTATATAAATAACATCATCGAAGTAGGAGATGAACACCAGGACCAACCCAGCAAACAAACACGCTTTTGGAGTTACATCAAATCATTAAAAAATGAAAACACAGGGGTCGCCCCTCTTAAAGACGATAGACGATTGTTAACACCGCAATAGACAAAGCCAATATATTGAACAAACACTACCAATCAGTCCGTTACTTAGGAAAATAACAGCGACATACCAAAGCCAGCAGGTAAACAATATCTACCGACGCCAGAGCTAGATTACAGTCACAACAGAAGGCGTTAGAAAGCTTTAAACAAATGCAATCCGTAAAGCATGCGGCCCTGATAAAATACCAGCCAGAATTTAAGGGAATGTGCAGACGACCTAACACCCTTTTTATGCATTGAATTTAATGCCAGTCTTCGATCTGGTACAGTGTCAGAAGACAGGAAACAAACAAACATAACTGCAATATTTAAGAAAGGTAGCAGATATGATACTAATAACTATAGACCCGTTTCAATCACCTGTCTTTGCTGTAATTTCCTGGAACACATCATTCTCAGTAACACCTTAAAACATCTAGACAATCATAAAATACTTACCAACTGTCAGTATGGTTTCAGAGCAAGACGGAGCTGAGCTGTGAAACGCAACTTATCATGCTTTGTCATGAGCTTGCATCAGCTCAAGACAGAGGAGAGCAGATTGGTATTGTTATTCTTGAATTTTCTAAGGCCTTGATCGTGTCCCACATAAACGGCTGATAAATAAACTTCAGCATTATGGAGTTACAGGACAAACACACAAATAGATTCAATCGTTCCTAGCTAAACGTACCCAACAAGTCATCGTTGAGGGAGAATCTTCAGAGAAAGTTCCTGTGGTTAGTGAAGTCCCAAAAGGGACTGTAATTGGACCGTTACCATTCCTCCTATTTATGAATGACTCACCTGACAACATAACATCCAACACACGACTATTTGCAGACGATTGTATAGCATACAGAACAATAGCATCTCCTGGCTGCTGATACTAATATACTTAAAAAAAAATCTCTACTAACTTGCCGAATGGGAAAAAAAGTGGGGCATGGACTTTCACCCACAGAAGTGCAGTGTAAAAATATATACACTGGACGAAAATATAAACATCGCAATGTTCAAGGATTTTAATATATACAGTTCTTGATCGCAAGAGTAAAAAAATATTTTTTCAGCTGAAGCATGACAGACATTGAAAATTTCTTTAACTTCAAAAAAAAGTATAGTATATAATGGAATTGTACAGTATGAAATACAGATGTGCAGAATGCTGCATCACTCGTTTGTAAATGGGCTGCTTGGTTTCCCCAAGACTCGTCGGATTACATCATGCTCCAAAAAAACAACATATTGGATTTGTAGAAACTGTAATATTGCAAATAAAAATTTTAAAAATTGTTTGCAATTAATAAAAGTTTTCAAGTTTTATTTTGATACATATTACTAGTCCCAGCAGACATTGAAGTAAATTAATGTAACAATAACCCAATGTAACCGTAGACTCAATAATTATTGTTACATTCGTAATTAATTGGTTCCTTACCCAACCTTGCATTCCGGCAATTAGTCTCCAATGTAACAATAATATTTGTATTATTGTCACAGTTCCATGTTACCGTAGCCAGTGCCTAAAAGTGCTTACTAAGGATTTGTCTTTATTATAATTGTTATTAAAAGGTAGCCCTTTTTTTTAAACTTATCTCAATTAATTTTTGACTGTTCTAAAAGGTGGAGTGGAGTGGAGTGGAGTGGAGTGTTGGAGTGGAGTCATGGAGTGAAATCCAACAATCAATATCAATCTAAAATCATTTATTATAATTGGTTTTTATGATTTATTTAAATTGCAGCACACAATTATTTTATGTTATTTCATTTGTCATATAAGTTGGAGAATGTTTTGGTAGCAATTTATGACAGCTTAGTTTGAGGTGGGATTATATTGTCTATCGTGTAGTTTTCTATACTGTCCTGAATTGTGGTGTATTTTTAATCAAATGGGGGAATCAATGGCCCAGTAACCTATGCAGTTAAAATTAATTTTGGACGAGCTCACAAAACTTCTATTAAAGTACACATAGTGCTTATGTTAATTTCCAAATTGTGATAGGTTTAGTCCCTAGTTAAAAAAAAAATATGTCTTATCCCCGGCAAAATATGTTAGAATCAAACAGAGGCTAAAAAATCATCTTGTGATAAAATTATTTAATATTTTTGTTAACAATGGACTATGATATCAGTATAAAATTAAATTGTCAATCAACATTTTCACTTAGATTTTATCTTGCATGTTAATTTAATGATTGTACTATTTAAAATAGTTTGTTTCTTCCAATTAAAAATAGATAAGGAAAATGTATCTAGCCACCATCGCCTGTCCATAGAACCGATAAAACTGTCATTACTATAACCTCAGATACTAAATAACTTAAATCACATTTTAAAGATTTATTGTGACACATTTAACCTCTGCCTTGTTTCAAAATATTTTTAATTGTTTTCTAGCATTGCTTGTGATAAAAAGTTTACTGATAAAATACAATGTCATGACCTTTTCTACCTATATTCAATGTCTGTCAACAAATTGTCAGTACAGTTCTAATTTTTAGAGGTGACCTAAAAGTTTAAAAGATTTTCCCATGAAGCTGATGTGAAGACCAAAATTTTATTGGACAGGTTAAATATTGAAATCTAGAAAAAGTCATTAATTGATCATTGAACAAAACTATATATTTTATGTCAAACAGACAAAGTTTTGATTCTTGATTTAATTAATTTAAAGACCAGAGTTCCAATGTCCCCTGTGTTGCACATATTTTATATTTCCAAAGAGCATAAATCTTTTAAAAAGTAGATCATCCACATTACAGAACTTGCCCAAGATGTTACAGATATATTAACCTATAGTATATTTAAGTTTAATAGTAATCTGACAAGAATTACACCCGTGAGAGCGCTAATAAGACTGGACTGACACACAGACGAACAGACACTTGGATGATCGGTATTTCCATGCCCCTCGCAATAACTTAAATGAACGATACATGTATATCGGCATGCCATAGATACATAGATCTTTTACCAAATAAGCAAATTCATATCTTTTTCAGTTGAAACATACAGAAGCCAAGTGTCGTTTTTCTTGCAAAAGACTATTCTGTTGATGCTGGGTTTTTTTTTTTTTTTAAATACTAGTAGTTTATAATTTTAACTTTGCTTTGCAAGTAAAATTAATTACACCAGAATGTTGTTAACTAAGGTAAAATTGCTGAAAGACCCCTCCTAAATTATAGAAATCTATCATTTAACATTAATCATGGTTTTTTTTTAATATTGTTTGGCCGAAATATAACCTTAAAAATGCCCATGACTCATCCAAGGTGAACTATATTGGTATAATATTCATGGACGCTGTTGAAACATTTATTCTAAAATATCTAATAAATTGGTTTAATTTCAAAACTTTTGAACCCACAACTCCACTACACTCTATTTCCTAACTCCATGTTTTCACTCCGTGCCTCCACTCCACTCCACCTTTTAGTTCATGCCATTATTTTTTGTACGTTATTGTCTATTTTCAGTTGGTGTCTATTTTGGTTCTTGGACGTGGCTATCACACAAGCGTTTGCATTACTTTGATTACGCCATTTTGTTACACGACATTGTTTTGTTTGCCGGACCAAAAATGTTTCAGTCAACCAAAAGATCGTATGATTATGGAAATAGTGAGCATATTTCAAAGCTAAACATTCCATATTTTTATCAGTTTAAAAGTTTCATAGCCTATATGTCCAATTATTTATCTAACATTGACTCTCACTACTCATTTCCAAATTTTCACATTTTCACAGAAAACAGACCTTTGCCTTTGAAAATTTTAAATTAGAAAGTTACAGGATCTATGCCCCTATAGAACAAATTTTAAATCAGCTTCTAATTAAACATGGCCTTTCAAGATGTCATAATTATTTGGACAAGCTGTGCACATGAAATGTGTTCAGGTGTTGGGGCATTGCTAAATCACATTCCCTGTAAAAAATTTTCCCATACTACATACAGTTTACATGTACATGTGAAGTTATGAATCCGGGTCCAAGAGGGCGAACGAACTCAGGGTGAACGGACCCAGGGCGAACATGTTATTAGGGCAAACGGTCCCGATACCTGAAGTTATAGCATATATAAATGGAGTTCCTAGTGTCCATGCGGCCAGTGATATAGTGCCAGTCTTCTTGCTAAACCACAAGTCCTAAGTCATTGGCTTGTAAAATTGCTCTTGTGCTTGTAAAATTCTTCTTTTGATACAAACCAACAGAATCCAACTAAAATTTTCAAAAAAATTAGGTCTGGCTTATGGACTCAAAAGTTAAGCATGAGTCTCGCGCATTACCTCATTTCGTCATATCCGCAATGTAATACAAAAGAATCTTTGTTGAAATTATTTTAGTCTTCTGAAGGGATAGAAAAGATTGAAATTGATAAGTTCTAGAGTAAATATATATATATATATTACTAAAATTAAACTGCAATCCAGTGATTAACCTGTAAACCATATCTAGCCAATTTCCATTAAAAAAAAGTTACATCATCAGATAAAATTTGTTCTATTTAAGTCAAATTTATATCAGATTTAAATAGATTTTACAATCCATCCATGGCAGTCTGTTGAGTGCGAATCCAGCTATATTTTGTGGTACAAAATCTTTACTTGTAAAACAAGCTATTTTTATAAGACATGCGCTAAATCACCGGACATTTGAAGAACTCTCAAAACAAGAGTTTCCCTAAGTTACACAAAATCTTAAGGGTGAAACATAAATGCAGTTGTTTTTTTTATGAAATTAAAGTATTTTATGAATTTGTTCACACGATATCATCCGATATTCGGTTTTATAAGTTAACTAAAGAAAAATCATAAGTTTTAGGTGCGCGAATACAGTGGACTGCACCATACCTTAAAATTGATCAAGGTACCAAACGTGCATTGACTTCTAGAAATTAACCTGAGTTCTCAATTACGTTATGTTTTGATTTCATTGTTTTCTATAAAGTTGAAACTTGTTATATATCATTGTATATTACATAGTTAGAATTAGCAGTATGATATTGTCAAAAAATGTTTGCTTGATCCAAAGTCATGAAAGTAACTTTTACATTAATTTGATTGCAGATTTTACATCAGCTGGACAACAGTCATGGGGGTCAGGGTCCTCTGGTTCACCTGGTCCAGGACAAACAGAAGGAAGTGATAAAAAGAAGAAAAGAAAGAGTCGTTGGGCACAAGATTCAGAGATGGAGAAGACAGTTATACCAGGGTTACCGACAGTCATTCCTACTGGGCTTTCAGCAGATCAAGAAAATCAGTACTTGAGTAAGTGTACAATCTTTCCCCCCAAAAAAATCCTATTCTATAAACATGATAAATACAATGTTTATTATATGTCTTTACATGCTTAATTCTTAAATTTTCAGCTTATTCTTTTGCAGAATTACAAGAACCAAGAAGAAGAATTTTGATACTTTTCCTTTTGAAATTTATATAGATACAGGAGCTTTGTATGTACATGTTTATTTTCAGCTTGCTATCCAGACATTTACAGTGCTAGCTTTGAAGATAACTTTTTAATAGAAGTTTGTTTCAGGTACTACTGATGTGATTGGTAATTAAATACAGTAAAAACTTAGAAAATTATTATAGTTAAATGTTTTTTGGTTTCAATAATCCTACTAGTTTGTGATTTATTTGCTTTGATATCATTAATTAACCAATGTTAGACTAGTTTGATATCACATCAAGATATCACAACTAATACATATCTATACATGTATGTATGTTTATTATGAATGTGAGATGTACACAATGATGAAGTGTTAATAACAATTATTCATCAGTCCTTGTGTGGACATATCATGATCAGGGAGTTTAAAAGATTTATATTTTGTTGATGTAATGATGTATTATTTTTTTCTTTTAAATTTTAGAGAAAATGGATCACATCTAGCTGACAAGGAAAGCACTGATGCTGAGACTGTACTCTTTCTTTCTTTTTGTCCTTCATTTTTTCAATTTTAACAATTTTAGGTTGTGCATTTTTCTGGATTTATTAAAAATAGTAATCATGGTTATACATGGTAAACAGTATTTATTTGAAAAATCTTGTAAAATGTCTCAGAAATTTAGATGCAAGATATATAGAGATACATCGTTATTTCAAATACATGAAAAGTTTTAACATCATAGAATTGTATGAAAATAAACCAAGGGAACAACTGCGAAACCTGAAAACTTTAGATAAATTTGTTAAAGTATGACAGACAAACTCTGAGAAAAAGAATGTTCTTGCTACTCTCTGTCCTTACTTGTTACAGGCACAAACCTCTCTTTACCTACATGTATCAAGACCATGTAATTTTGTAAAACTAAGAAACACAATTATAAAACTGACAACTAGGAAACATGGAAACATAAGACTGCATTTCTTTGAAAACAAACAAAAATCAATCGAAAAGAAGCTCAAATGTGCTTTCTTCTGCAGGAAGGTTTTCAAAGGTGGACAAAGCTCTTGGTTGAATACTTGCAATCAAACAACACTTTAATAAACAAGTTTCATGATATCTATCAATAACTTAATTGAAATTGCCAGTACAAAAAAAACGCTTGTAAGAGTTCATAGAATGAACTTGAATGACAAACATCCAATGAAAAAAAACCCAGATATTGTTTATTTGTCTAATGATGTACATTTGTTTTTGTGATTTAGTCAAATTATCCTGATCAGGACAGACGACTTATGTCGAGAGAACTTCAACCATCAAAGCACTGAACCATCTGCCAGTATTTAGCAAAAAGAACTTAAATCATGCCTTTAAAATTTGATATAGCAACCTTTAAAAATGGTACTTTGAAGAAATATTTTCTAAGAAAAGTTAAAGCTTCAAAAACATTTTTCTTGGACGCTACAAAATGATTTTGCTTTCCAACTCACTTTCTGTTTGAGTAGGCATATGGTGGCTAAAACTGCTACTCAGTCCAAAATGCCCCACCTCCTACGGAATTTACATGCTGTTTCTTTTTGTTGTTATTTTATATCAATAAAATATCAGCATTTGTCGGTATGGGAAATCACTAACAATCAGATAAGTATCTAATGGAAAAGAACAGTGATTGATTAACTGAACTTTTTCATTTTAAAACAATTTCTGCTTTTTGTTGGATGAATCATTCTTATTTACAAAAGTACAAGTTTCTTAGTGACTTTATTGTTAAAAAAGATTATTAAAGCTGAATTTCTGTACTTCTGTTGCTAGAATGATTTATCTTCTCAAAGTTTGGCTATTTTATTTATAATGACCTGAATATTAATATTACTGTATAATAATGACTACTGTTACTTTACAGTGCAACTACAAATTGAGGAGATTAGTCGTAGACTGAGAACGGGAGATCTTGGCATACCACCCAACCCAGAATCCAGGTTTGATTTCTGTAATATTGATGATTTTGACACAGGATTTTCCCACTGGTAGCCTCAAGCTTGGTGCTGTTATGCCTTTATAAAGAACTGCCAGTAGTAGAAAGCTAATTTGCATGTGGTTTGAGGGGGGTCTGTTCAGGAATAACCACCTTGTCAATTGTCAACATAACAATTACAGAAGCAAAGAATACTTTCAAAATACAAATTAATTTTTTTATACATTCTGTTGAAAAAAAAGTATTGTTATATTTGTTTTTTTAATTGTATTTGTTTGCTGCATATAAAAATCTTTCAATAAAAAACAAATTATTCACAATTTTTTTAATAGGGCAGTTCCATTAAACATGCACAGTTTCTGAAGAAAGGTACTTTGAAAAAAGAGGAACCACCAATAGAAACAGTTTTATAGACTGCTTACATTTTAAACATGTTCAACATAATAATTCACACCAACACATAATGATAAATTCAAGTTACCTTCTCTTGGTCCCATCAATGTTTTTTATAGAACTGCCCATAGCAATTCGTTACGGGTAAAAAGGGGGTCTGCTATGTGTTCCCATGTACTATGTAGCTCTAAAATGACTATTGTATAAATTTTCACAGAAAAATAGTAAAAGTGTTAGCTTTAAGCAATTAAAATAAGAATTGGGGGAACAAATTATTTGAAACATGTTGAGTTTCTGTGACATTATTAAACATATAGCTACTTTTAAATCATTTTTGTTCAGTATTTCACTGTTTGTTCATTTTTTGTTTGAAGGTATGAAAAATCTCTTGTAAAAAATTGCAAAAAAAAAATAATTTAAAGTCATTTTGGAGCTTCAATATGAAAACTGGCAGTTCTTCAAAACTTGAAGTATACAGGTAATGTACAAGCTATTTTTGCTCATATATGATAATTTATTTTATTTGGTTTTTTCTAATCAAAGTTTCTTTGTTAATCATTTTTATTGACAAATAATAAATTTCGCCCTTTCAGTTGAGCTGCTGAGAAGCACATCTTGTTCCCATCAGTTTAAAGAGATCCTTAATTTCAGACCTCAGTAATATACAAATTTATAATGAGACACATTAATTTCAGAAAAATTGTTGTGTATTTATGACTAATTCATTTATAATACAATTATATTAAAAGTTATTTGTAGTGCTAATCCATTCCTCAAAATTTCAGCATTAATATTCTTATCTTTTTCCATAATATATTGAAATTCGTTTCAGAAGTTGGTATAATCCATTTTAATCCTCTTTTTTACCAGTATTTTAAATTTTGTGATCTTTTTGTCTAATGAGTTAATGAATTTGATTAGGTTGACTCCAGTAATGAGAGTTCTCTTTCAGAAAAGATTCAGTAATAATTGTGATGTGTATTAGACAACATGTTTATTTTAAAGTATTGGTTGAAATATACCGAATGATGGTTGTTTTAAAGTCAAGGACAGAAAGTATTGTTTTGAGTCTGACAGGACTAGCTGAGATACTTAATTTCTGTCAACTTCAAAACTGCTGTTATTCTGTTATTTTGTTTTGCACCATAATTAATCTTGGGTCATGTTACTCTAGGTACTATCTAAGAAATTACTTATAACTACGTATATATATCCAAGTAATAAGGGGATGCAGGCAGAAAAAAACACAAGACAATTGTCAAGATACTGAACTAGTGTTGTATCTTTTGGTGTTTATTTTAAACCAACACAATATGTTAGGTAGTAAATAAGTTTACTTTCTGGTTACAAAAAAATTGAGTCTGTTTGTTGATTAAGAATATAATGGGAAACATTCATCTAGTTACAACATTATGAGAAACTATAGAACAGTTTGCAAATTGTCATAGAAAAAGTCTTATTTACTCCTATCTTACATAGGGCAGTTGGCCCAGCTGTACATAATCTTAAAAGGGCTGAAGTCTTATCATCAAGTCCTGGTCAACATGGTCAAGTTGTTTATATTCTTTAGAGGGTTGAGTCATTTGAGATATACTGTGGAAAAGGTGGAAGATTCCTGTTTTATGAACAACTTTAGGCAGATAAGACATACATGACAAATGCTGATACCAATTTACATAAGTTAATCAATTTTGATATGAAACCAAGTTATCACACCAACCATTTAGTGACACACATATTTTTTGTCTTTTTAAGCCTATATGATACATGAAGCAAAAGATTTGAAAATAATAGTGTATCATGAACTGCCACTGGCCACTTAAATGTATGCAAGTTTAAACATACTATCTTTCTTAGACGTCCTGTCTGTGTTTTAGGTTATTATATGTAGGGAAAATATTCATCTAGTTTTATTATTTAATTTAAATGTTAACGTACATGAAAGATATTAACATCAGATAACAAAAATACATTTGAAACATCTGGCTTGCAGCCTTTTCAATGTAAAGTATGAATGTCAAACTGGTGTTTTTTATTTACAAATACACGAAGAAATATTTCTCTTAAACATTCACATTTAAAATTCCATATTAAGGTAAATTATTTCAATTGATAAATTCTATAATCCTATTCCTTAGAAACTGGCTTTTTGTTGAAATTCAGGATATTTGATGACATTTATAAATAAATGAAACTTTTTTTTAAACCTTCCATGCCAGGTCTAAGAACAGTTAAATCGAATAAAAAAAATATTTAAGTTTAAAATCTTTCCAGATCTTTGAGAAATGTTCTGTTTTATATACAAACTTTTTCTAAGTTTGAAACCTTTGTTGATCTTTGATAAATGTAGCACACACAAGTCCAAATGGTGGTGGTATAACATGGTTTCACATTGTTTCATGATATCACAATGGTGTTTTATTTGATATTCCACAGATCTCCCTCACCAGAACCTATTTACAACAATGAAGGCAAGCGTCTCAATACAAGAGAATACAGAACTAGGAAGAAGTTGGAGGAAGAAAGACACAAACTGGTTCAAGACGCCATGAATAGTAACCCTGATTATAAACCTCCTGCAGATTACAAGTAAGAATTAAGGATAAGCATGTTAGGTAGTGGAAGAGCAGTACCAGCTGGTTACAAGAGAGAATTAGGGACAAGATTATTAGGTAGAGGGAGGGAAGGGGAACAGCAGAGTACAAGTGAGATTTAAGGATAGGCATATTAGGTAAAGGGAGGGCATTTGGAACAGCACATTACAAGTAAGAACTAGTGACATTCATATTAGGTAGAAAGAGGACAGGGGAACAGTTGTGAGCAAATTTCAGCAATTTACTGAAAAAGATATACAAAAGTCTTGTATATTTGATGAATTGAAAACAGATTTTATTATACTATCTAAAAAGGCTATAAAAGTTATAGCAATACTAATACAGTAAGAAGTTATATCAAACACATATGACTATGTCCAAACCATTTATTTATCTTAGTTAGTATGAACAATACTAACTTTGAACAGTGAAATATGGTTATGGATATATTTTACTATTTATAAAGTTTCAATTAGATGAAAAATTGTATTGAACAAAGTAGACTGTAAGAGACAGGGAGATCTTGAAAATAATAAATATTACATACTTTACATGAATATAATAATTTTATGATGCATACCAGTATTTTTTTTAACAATTTGTTTCTTGTAAGTTGTAACCTGAAAAGGTTTACTGTGATTGTTCAATAAAGAATGAAATTCAACAAAAAACATATTTTGAAAAAAATTGAGTGAAAATGTATTCATAAATTTGTATTTATAAGATTGTAGAATATAATTCTGTCCTTATTTATTTCAGACCTCCCATTATCCGAGTCAGTGACAAAGTAATGATCCCACAGGATGAACACCCAGAAATTAATTTTGTAGGACTTCTTATTGGTCCAAGGGGAAATACTCTTAAAAATTTAGAAAAAGATGTAAGTTTACATATTCTATATCACCCTATTGAAAATGCACATAAAAAAAACAAGAGAAAGTAGTAAATTTGTACCTTTGTTGATTTAACCAAAGAGAAAAATCTCTGAAAAACTAGAGAGTTTGGAGGAATATTGTATAAACTTCAATTAATCTTAGTACTTGTATGGGGGGAGGGGTTGGAAGGCACTTTTTGTCAGCACCCGCCACCCAGACAATTTTTACTGAGACTTATAGTGCATTATAGTGTGAAAAGTTGCTCTGATACCCATCACCCATGTATTATTAATATAATGTGCCTTCCAATCCCCCCCCCCCCCCCCTACATTTTTTTCTGGAATAGCCCTTAGGAAATAAACATCACTAAATTACACATTAAAGTTGTTGTTGAAAAATTTTGATTATCCTGGCATAATTCTGCACATGCTCAGCTTAATATCTTTTTATGACAATAATATATTTATTTTCTTTAAAGTTTCATTTATAAGACATTACTGTGGATTCATTTATTTACCTTGATGAACAATGATTAAGGAAAAAATTATACATTCATTTAAATTTATGGTTCATGTGTTTCCATAAAATCCATGAAAACTGGTATTGTATAAATAATGAATCCACAGTAATTGATATTCACTAAAAATAATCACAAGCAGGAGCAATATTTTATTCAATCAGTGTGTAATGTAAAAAAACATATTTTTTTCTCTTCAGACTGGTGCCAAGATAATTATCCGAGGGAAAGGATCAGTGAAGGAAGGGAAGATAGGAAGGAAGGATGGACAACCATTACCAGGAGAAGATGAACCACTCCATGCCTATGTCACAGCTAATAATCCAGAAAATGTCAACAAAGCTGTAGAAAAGGTAGAAGATATTTGTCTCATTGGAAATCTTACTACACCTCTGTATTCTTAAAAAGCAACTCATGCAGTAAAACAATTATGGTTTAACTTGGGGAAATTTATTTTATGTGAATTTTTTTTTTAAAAGAACCTTAAGGTGGCTCGGGACTATTCGACTGCACATAATTTCACGCATGAATTACAAAAATATTTCTCGTAAATTTGACAGAATTTTTTTAAATATTTTGATTGATTAGAAATGTTAAATCATTGTAGTTATGTGACTAATAGAATATTTTCGTTTTTGTCTGTATTTGTTATAGGGTCAAAATTACATTTCACTCATTTTCACCATTTTCCCGCCAAAATTTGGGTTTTAAGGCAAAATATTTGTTTTCCCTTATCGGTGACCTATGTTTTTTATTTGCTCATTCTTTGAAGCTATATTTCAGCTCTATTTTCCCTATCTTTTCATTGAAAAATGGTCCCTTTTAAAACATACCTGTTTAAAATTAAAGTTTTGAGCTTAAATGGTCCGTGATCCCCTATTTTTTTTCGACTTATTAGATTCACTTCCTGTAAAGAATTTAATAACAAAAAATACGGCATTTCTGATAGAAACTTCGAATAGGCCCGAGTCACCTTAAAAATTAGGACCTGTCATATACATGTAAATTTTGCTAAAAAGTGATAATATATTGCTGTAAATTGTTGAATGGGTACATTTTTATTCAATCATTAAAAACAATTATTGAGCATAATTTGTTTTTATATTCTTTCATCTAGTCTTGCATTCAAAATACTAAATTTTACAGATAAAAGAAATAATAAGCCAGGGAATTGAAGTTCCTGAAGGACAGAATGATTTAAGACGACAACAGCTGAGAGAACTGGCTTTACTGAATGGTACACTGAGAGAAAACGATGGATTAGCGTATGTATTTAACTAACATTTGTTAAAATAAGCAGTCATGTGAAATTTAGGAGAGAGTGAAATCATAACAATTAAAACAGCAACCAAACATTCTAAATCTGAACATTCTTATGTTTATTACTGAAACTAAAAATGTTTAAGCCAAATGTTTCAAATAATCAAAATTTATACATCCTGAATTTACAGAAAACATTATAATATACAAGGCATGGTAATAATGAAATAAAAGTCTTGTATTTGAAGATTTTTTAGCATTAATTGGTTATTTGATGATTGTAAATTGATTTTCTTCTTAATATGTTATAGACCCAACTATCCATAGATGTGTATTTGCCATTCTCAGAACATGCTATTAGTCTGGTCTAAGGGAAATAACTCTACATAAAATAACAAGTTTAGACTGTTTGTTTGAGGGCTATTCCAGAAAAAAATGTATGGGGGGTTGGAAGGCAGTTTTTGTCAGCACCTGCCACCCAGACAATTGTAATTGAGAATTATAGTGCATTATAGTGTGAAAAGTTGCTCTGATACCCATCACCCATGTATTATTAATACAATGTGCCTTCCAACCCCCCCCCCCCCCCCCATACATTTTTTCTGGAATAGCCCTGATTTCAAGTTGCCAATGAATTTAAGAAGTCTCCTTACTCACAAAAGTTTTGAATTGTTCACTGAGAATGTTGCATTTAGATATCCTGTTATGTGTCTTTGGTCTTTCCATTTTCTCTGGCATCTTCCACCAATGAAAAACGGCTGCAATGATATACATGATATATCTGTGTATGCTGAAAGTGACATTACATATCAACAATCAATTACCGGTTATTATAATATTTAGAAGTATGTGGAATATTTTTTATGCCCCACCTACGTCTGTCCCGCTTCAGGTTAAAGTTTTTGGTCAAGGTAGTTTTTAATGAAGTCCAATCAACTTGAAACTTAGTACACATGTTCCTTATGATATGATCTTTCTAATTTTAAAGCCAAATTAAACTTTTTTTAAGCCTATGGAGTTATTATGTTTCAACATAGAATTTAATTTATTTTTCAGTAAACTGAAACAGCTACAGGAAGCCTCCACTATCATCACGAACAATATCCTGTGTACTGTGTGTGGTGGAGCAGGACATTTGTCACAGGATTGTAAATCTAAAAGGTAAGCATTAAAAGCTTAACATGGCTATTAGGTTGATAATAGTGTGTTGTTGAGAAGTGTTCAAATTATACTTCCTTATTCTATGAAATAATTTGATATGGAACACTAGTTTTGATTGGTTGATATCATCTGTTAATTGCATGCTGGGCAGTAATAGTGGTTGGGCAATAGCAATTGATACCTCCAGTATAACCCAATGTTTTATTTTCAACATTAAACTAGTATTGCATTAGATTAGGAATTACAGAGCTGTGATTAAAAAGTTATATCAGGCAAGTTTGGATTTAGCGGTATCAATTATTCGTTTTATTTTATTTGCGAGAGTCAAATCCTCTATTGACAATTGGATTTTTGGCAACATCGTAACTGACATATTCAGGTCAAATTCATAGAAAATAAGTATTCAACTCTTGAGCACATGTTTTGTTATTATATTCTTTAATAATAATATAGATCTGCTTTGTGTAGAAAAAATTTATATAAATGAAATATCTTTCAAACGGACAACTATCATTATGATTTTGATGAGTGAAATTGGGCATGGATGCAGATCAATGGGCGTTGGTAATTAGAAAAAAATCTTTTTTCACTGCTCATCTTTTTTCAACACACTGAAAATCCAACGAAAGAGGTGTAGATTTTCTGCATGTGTTCAAGTATTCAACTTTGAGATTTATTTCTATTTCAGACCAGGAGATACCCTGAAGAATTTCAGTATGCCTGCTCACCAGAATTCAATGGCTGATAGAGCAAAAATGGACAGTGAGGTAGGAATAGAATTGATAGATAACACAATGATAAAAAAAAAGACTTGTCTGTTTTATGTAATTTTTTGCTGTCTTAGGCTTCAGCCTACATGTGCTTTGCTTTGATTGATATTTCAAAGGACTCTTTCACAAAATATAGGCCTAAGATATGCTTCTAATAAAAAATGATACATTTAAACAGCTACTTTTGATGGTGTCTTTCATTAATTCTACTGTTGACCATCTGAGAGTTAGTTTATGATCAATTATTATGCCCCACCTACGATAGTAGAGGGGCATTATGTTTTCTGGTCTGTGCGTCCTTCCGTCCGTCCGTCTGTTCGTCCGTCCGTCTGTTCGTTCGTCCGTCCGTCTGTCCCGCTTCAGGTTAAAGTTTTTGGTCAAGGTAGTTTTTGATGAAGTTGAAGTCCAATCAACTTGAAACTTAGTACACATGTTCCTTATGATATGATCTTTCTAATTTTAAAGCCAAATTAAACTTTTGACCCCAATTTCACGGTCAACTGAACATAGAAAATGAAAGTGCATGTTTCAGGTTAAAGTTTTTGGTCAAGGTAGTTTTTGATGAAGTTGAAGTCCAATCAACTTGAAACTTAGTACACATGTTCCCTATGATATTATCTTTCTAATTTTAATGCCTAATTATCTTTTTTATCCAATTTCATGGTCCATTGAACATGGAAAATGATAGTGCGAGTGGGGCATCCGTGTACTTTGGACACATTCTTGTTTTGTTAATAATTTATGTTGAATATATGCCACTATCAATTATTTAATGCTCACAAATTTCTAACAGGCTCTGGATCACATCCCATGTATTTGTGACCATAAATCACAAATTGACAAAAAAGAAAAGTTTTCAGTTCTAGTAAAAGGAGACATTATTTTATAATAAAAAATATAGTCACAAAAGTAGAGATAGCAACATGTAAACATGTTTAGATATACCAGCACCATCTAGAATATATAGGAGTCTAAGGCTTCAAAATATTTATGGTAAAACACCAGAAACAGTTCAAAAGAAACAAATCTTCCAAAATTGTTGTTTTGAAAGGATTGCATAGCTAAAGAACATGTTTTGAATTATGAATTATATAAATATTTTTTGTTTTCAGTACATGTCGTTGATGGCAGAGTTAGGAGAAGGACCAACGTCATCACCTAAACCACTGTTACCTTCAAATCAGCACAATCGTCCTCCATCACAACAGTTTAGGTTACCAATAACACAACCTCCTCCTAACCCAATGGTAAGTTTATCTGTAGGGTAGACGTACATGTACTATGTTTTGTCTTATCAAGCATACAGGCTGCAATAATGATAATTATTTCCCACAATTTGACATTGGGAAATTCCTATTATAATACCGTATAGCGGGTTATTTTCGCGGGTGTAAAATTTTGCAATTTTCATTGAATACGGTGTACGAAATATTTTGGCGGTTATTATTTTGGTGGATTCAACACTTTTATCGATATGTTTGCATTAGCTCTTTTAAATTGGCGATTCGTTTTATCTGCAAAAATAAGCTAAAATTTACACTCCACGAAAATGACCCGCTATACAGTAGGACAAGTAGTTATTTGACTGCAGGGCCATTGTTGAAGAGCAAAATATTTCTTTCTCGCATATGAATTTGAACAACTTTTATTTGTTATTTGTAACACTTTAATACAGTGAGAAAAGCTGGTTTTAATCATCATGCACTTTCAATCTTTCTATTTATTGAGTGGCTATGATTTAAAGCTGTGTCAGACAACATGCACCTTGAACAAAATTAGCTTTCTACAATGCATCACATTTTGTTTTTGAAATCAGTGATTTTACAATATACAATCAGCTTGATGTCTTTTCTTTTATTTTTAGTCTTTGAATCCACCATGGCAGCCTCATCAACAAAGAAACATTCCTCCCCCACAAGTGGTCAATATAACCAACCTTGGTGGTCAGCAGCCAAATCAGCCCCCTAACAGCTACAACGTACAGCCTGTACCACCCCCATCTTCTGTACCCTCATCAATGGTACCGGCTCCAGTACCACCACCAAGCTCAGTGATGTCATCACAAGCTGGTCCAATGATGAGACACTGGCAACAGCCGGTATCTTCAGCACCACAGAGTAAGTGGCAACAGCCACTATTGTCAGCACCACAAAGTAAGTGGAATCAGAGGACATGGTCAGAGCCACAAAGTATGTTTGTTGTATATGTAACCACCCATACAATCAGGGGAAAATGATTTAATGGTATTTTTTAAAGTGGATGAAATTTTTTGGGTGGCATCAAATAGTAATCAAAATAAACTTGTCATGGACGGATTACTGAGTAAGCCAGATGCATGTTTTGTTTAAAGACTCGTTGCTGGAATAAAATAAGCTCAAAATGTAATTTATTCCAGGAACAAACATCAAATATATGGGAAAGTAAAGATACATTGAATACACATATGAAAATAGGGAATGCAAGACACAATATAAATTTGGTACATTTGTTGAATGTTAGAATGACAAAAAATAGGATGTTCATTGTTCAAAGGGAGATAACTACTAGAATCTTGAAATTTCTTTCAAATGTTCAGATGTAGGAACATGATTGAAAGGAAAATAGCAAAATATACTTGGTATTAAAAGATGCATATGTCTCAGGATGGTTATTGAATTGAAGATTTTATTCTAGTGAATTGATTATTTAAATGTACATGCTTTACTAATGAGGGTTTTGATTTCAGATATGCAGCCTCGTCCTGCATTGATGTCAGCTCCTCCCCCTCCTCCTCCAAGTGGTCATCCTCAGCAATCACAGCCATGGATGCAACAGCCACCAGGTACATATAATTTTCTGCAAATACTGGAACTTCAAAAGTGGATTGGATTCACAATGGACTGCATTCATTTACTGTGAAAAAGAGGCTAGCAATATCAAAGAGATATTCAAACCCATGTCCAAAAAAAAAAAGAAGACAATGACATGACAAGAAAAGACAAATAATAGTTTACAAAGCACAACATAGAAAACTAAAGATTAAAACTCCACCAAAAAATAAGGGATGGTCTTGAGTGCTCTGTGAGGGTAAGCAGATCCTGCTCCACATCTGGCAGATACTTGTAATATGAAAATTCATTAATTTTAGTTAAAATTCTGCTTTGAATACTGTTTGAGTGACTACATAAGGTTTATTTGGGGTACAAGGCAAACTATATAATCATAGAAACTAGAATGACAAATATTTAAATCATTTCTTATATTTTTTTCAGTACAAGGAGTTCCTCCTCCGCCTCCAGTGACATCAACAACGGGCCAAATGCCATGGCAACCACCTCCGCCACCATCTAACATGTCTCCATGGCAACAGCATCCCCCACACCACGGACATCAACAGCAAATGCAGAATCAGTTGCCTCCTCCCCCACCCCCTCCCAGTAGTCAGCAAGGATACAATCACATGGCCCCACCCCCACCACCACCAGGAGGATATAATATGTTAGCCCAGCCACCACCACCGCCACCAAACTGACAGAT